>ML795154.1:269108-300736 GCA_009831015.1 Picea engelmannii
CGTAAGGAGAGATGCACCTTGTCATATATGTCATTCATGCTTATCCCATTCAATGACTTTTATTCTTAGTTTTATTTCTCTTTTATCTTTTTCTTTTATTCTTCAAGGGAAGAGATGAGGGACATTGTCCTGGCTTGGTGACTAGAGGTGATAGTGTTACCCAAAAACATTTCATAGAGTTGATAAGGTTGGCTCGTGATGAGGCCCCATTTCTATTGGCTATGCTACCAAGATCCACTACCCTAGTTTGGTGACCAGATAGATGATAGTGTCATACCTCTACATGCCCATGGTCATAATAGGTTGACTCATGATGATACCTCCCATACACCAACTAATACCTTGAGTGTTTATTTATCTTATGGGTTCCCTTTTCTTACTGAGAAGATTTTTACTGCTTTATCAGGAATCCCTAGGTGAAGCATCTCAAAGGTTTCATTTTTGGATTTTAACTCTTGCCAACTACTTTTACGCTCTGGGCCTTTAGCCCCTTCTTCCCACAAGGCAAGCTACAACCCTTCCTAGTGTGGAAAACCCAATACCCAAACAAAGGTAGGGGAAAATGAGAGGAGTAAGGATGGAAAGTGGTAAGTATGGAGGGAATGTATGATGACCTTTCATAGACCCACCCAGTGGCAACCCATCCTAAAGGGAGATCAACTTACTAGGTAATC
Source organism: Picea engelmannii (assembly GCA_009831015.1). Classification (NCBI taxonomy): domain Eukaryota; kingdom Viridiplantae; phylum Streptophyta; class Pinopsida; order Pinales; family Pinaceae; genus Picea; species Picea engelmannii. The sequence continues at coordinate 269,783 of ML795154.1, forward strand.
ATGACACCCTTCCAAGTATGAACGAGTTAAAGATCATAATTTCCAAGCAAACGTTATGAAATGAAGAATAATTTAGTGCAACATATTCAAGTACTTCAATAATCAGAGTGACACATATCATGATACCTTGACTCATTACCTCATGGAGCATGACTTACTGTTTCTTTAGGCCCAGGCTAGTGGGATGGATACTGCTATTGCTAATAGATGGGCTACATTGAAGAAAAGAGGGGCCATTCGAGGCCATGCTCAAGTCATATGACTCTCGTCACTCCATGTCTAGGACCTGTGGGCCTTGAGACATGATCTCATTAGTTATCCCTAGGATAGGGGATAACAAGGCTTTAAGAGATTCATCCCCTGCGTTATGATTCAATATGTACTCTTTTTTCTATGTATGTGCTCTTATAAAATACATCCCTCTCGCCTCATGGCTTCTTGTATCATATCCCCATTAATAAAATCTTGAGAAACAAGTTTTATGGCATGTTCAATGTTACTGTATGTTGTTTATCTTATGATACTCAAGTGATTTCCTTTGAATGTATGACAAATTCTTGTCATTTTTTCCTGTATTTAATGATGTGTAAAGGGTACCTCCATGGATTTAAATATATGAAAATGTTTACTGTTTGACACATGATTAAATGATCTAGTACAATTGTTAGAACTGCTAAATTCTTAATTTCTCAACATATTATTCTTTCCATAAACTGTGATATTCACCTTAAAGATGCCTCACATGTTTATTTTGTATTTCTTCTAAATCTATCCCTTCTCAACTTAAACTCAAATTTTATGAAGCACTCATGGACAAATTCCTCTTGACGTTGATTGTTTTTATATTGGTTGTGGTATTTTTTGAGGGCCGAGAGTTCCATGTGTGAGAGAGAGAGAGAAACTTACCCACAATTTTGCATAATTTATGCTACTACAAGCATGTATTTAAGGCTTTCTTTGAGTCCTATCCCCAAGGATGCGTCAAAATTGTTCCATTGACATCCTGTAACATCTCGAGGGACACAAATTTACATCAATACAGTAGGAGACAATCAGTTTATTGTTGTGGTTTATGTAGATGACATCATTTTTGGAGGTAATATGAGAAAAAGGTGCTAAGAGTTTGCAATTAAAACGAAAAAGGAATTTGAGATGTCTATGCTCGGTGAATTGTCATTCTATGCTCGGTGAATTGTCATTCTTTCTTGGATTACAAATATCTCAATTTGATAAAGACACATTCATTTCACGAACCAACTATATCAAGGAAACATTGAAGAAATTCAGATTGGAAGAATGTACACTAGTCAACACACCCATGTTCATAGGTTGTAAATTAAGAAAAGATAACGAATCTCTGGAAGAAAACAAAATATTTCTCATGTCAATGATTGGCATCCCACTATATGTGAAAACATCAAGCCCAGACATTATGCAAGCAATAGGATCGGTTGCACAGTTTCAAGATGCACCAAAAGAAACTCATCTGAAAGAAATGCAAAGAATATTTAGATAGCTAAACGACACCTTGGATTTTGGCTTGTGGTACTCAAAAGGTGAATATTTAACTCTAACAACATATACATATTTGGATTGTGAAAGAAATGTTGATTATAGGAAATGTACAAGTGGAGGAGAATTCTTTCTAGGAAACAATCTAGTGCCTTGGTTGAGCAAGAACACTATTCAATTTCTCTATCCACTGCAGAGGTTGAGTATATAGTAGAAACATCATGTTGCACACAAGTTCTTTGGATGAAGAAAACATTGAGAGATATTAAGGTAGAACATGATCACCCAATATCAATAACTGGTGACAACACAAGTGCAATAAATATTTCAAAGAGTCCTATTATGCACTTGCAAACAAAGCATATTCCAATCAAATATCACTTCTTAAGAGAACAAATAGAAGAACAAAATGTCAAGATGGAATATATTTCCACCAAAGAACATATTGTGGATATTTTTACAAAACCCCTTCCCAAAGAGACATTTGAATATCTCAGACAAAAATTGGGAGTGATATCCATCTCATATAATCAATAAGTTCTTAAGGAGAAGCATGATCTTAGGGGGAGCACTCCTTTTCCATTGATGTCAAAAGGGGGAAGTTGCAGACAAATTTGTATTCAGGAGGAGAGTTGCAGATAAGGGGAGAGTTGCATATAGGGGGAGAATAATTTATGATTATGTGTCTTGATTACAATATTTCCATCAATGACAAAGGGGGAGATTTTTGAACAAATTGTTTTCACTGATGTCAAAGGACTTATATAATATCAGTATCTCATCAAAAAGGAAACTTTATGTAAAAAAGTGATTTCAAAATGAAGTTACGTGAAAAAGGTGAATTCAAAATGAATTTACGTGAAAAAAAGTGACTTTACATAAAAAGGAGAAATAGAAATAAAAAGTGAAGTTACGTGAAGAAAGTAGTATTAAAAGATAAAAAAGTGAATTGATGTAAAGTAGTCAAAAAGTAAAATGGTATTTTCCCATGGTATTTTGAAAACTGAATTAAAAAATGGGGAAATTAATTATTTAATTAATGTATGTGGTGTATTTAAAAAAAACACGACTCTTCATGTAGGGTTATGATAAAGTATAAAAGGAGAAGAGTAATGTGAGAAAAATCACGTGGGTGAAAATATAATATTATTGCGTATAATATTTGAATAAGTGAGAGGAGTGATAATTGAATATCATTTGAGGAGTGGATATTGAATATCATTCAAGGAGCATGAATTAAATATTAGAGAATATCAAATTTTGGATTCTAGCAAGTAGATCTGGAATTATAGCAAGCATAACTTGTAAAGGAAGATCTAAGGCAGAAGTAGTAGAAGAAGCAAGAATATACTGTGAAGGTATATCTAAGGCAGGAGTAGAAGAAAAAACAAGAAGATTTGGTAAAGTTAGAGCTAAGGTAGAAGCAGTGAACATATCTGGTGAAGGCATAGCTAAGAAAAAAGAAACGAGTAGACCTGATGAAGATAGAAGCAACAAGAATACCTGTGAAGAAAATGTAGATGTTCAACCTCTAAAGAAGAATTTTCAAGATTGAAATTAGGTTGGTTCCTATGAAAATCAAGTAGTGGGGATTCGTGTCTCCATTAGGTTGGTTCCTAGGAACATCTAGAAGTGGGGATTGGTATCTCTAGTAGGTTGGTTTCTAAGAACATCAAACTAAGAGAATGGTGTCTCTTTCTAAGTTGGTTCTTAGTGGTGGGGATTGGTGTATATGAATATCTATAAGAGTAGGTTGGTGCCTACCAATAATTGTACCAATGGGGATTCGTGTCTCCGGTAGGTTGTTTCCTACAAATATTTGTAACAGTGGGTTGGTGCCTAAAAATTATAAAGAGAAGTCTTTGTGGTTTTCTCCCAAAAGGGTTTCCATGTAAAATCTTGTGTCTTCTAGTTAGATTTTATGTGATTTCTTAATTATGGTTAATGATTGTTAAAAATAAAAAAGATAGCCTTATATTGATTCACCCCCCTCTCAGTATAAGTGTGTGCTCAACAATTCCATCATCGATTATGAGTTTTTTCCATCTCACTATGAAATTTATTTTCAATTATGAGTTTTTTCTCAATTATGAAATAATTCTTATTTCATAATTATGAAATTGTGACAAAATAATTATTTCCTTGTGAAATCATTATGAGAATTTTACTCAATTATTCAATTCTATCCTCATAACATATAATAACATGCTTGCAAAACCTATCATGGAAAATACAAGTATAATAAATTCCACCTAATGTATGAGGTCATAAGAGGAACTGATGGTTGAAATAGATTATGAAAATTCATGGTGACAAGTGTCATAAGGAAGGAGATTGGATATCAAGAAACTAGTGAGCAATTACAATCAAACATCAATCAAGCATATACAGATCATCCTCGAGGTAGGCATACCCATGCTTGAAAGATAAAAAAAAGCATGGCCACCAACACAAGCGAGTCCATGATATGAAATGAATGATCGTGGCCATGGAATATTACACGGTGAATCCATGTTATCAACTAGATCATAGCCACAAGCAAATACAATGTGGATATATGTCACAATATACATCAGGAAGACATCGAGTGCTAAGAAGAGTGCCCCAAAATTTTACAAAGTACTCATTCAAAAGTGATACACTCCATCGTAACTTGAGAGGAGTGATATGAAGGAATGATATGGCCCCAAACCCAAATTATTCATCCCAAACCCTGAGGGTACAAATCTACAACATGCGAATAAATGAGCTAATTTCAAGCATGGTAGAAATTGTTTGATTATTGGTCATTGGGGTATATCGTTAATGGATGCAACATGAACCACCAATGATGAAAATGGACCCCAAGGTACCTAGTACAATCTAGCGAGTGTGAATAAAGAATATGACATCGAAAACTCATAGATTCAATCGATCAAGAGTTAATGAGGTAAACCCATTGTTGATCATGAGGAGTCCTGCCACTAAGGATTGCAAGATCAAAGGTAATATATGGTTTCTATACCCCTCTCATAGATAATGTGTTGAAGTAGATAGGAATAGATTCATCGAAGGAGGCACTTAATGTATCCCGAATAAATTTATATGAAACATACATCAAGAGATGTTGTGAAGAGATAGAATCACCAAGTACAACTGACATAGGGACGATCGACATAGAAGGTCAAAAAAATTGTATATGGATGACTTAGGATTAAAATTCCCATGAAAATATAGCATGGAATGATGAATTAGCAACAAGACTCAATAGTTGGATGAATATAGCACAATAATGCGTGATACATTGAAGCACTCTCCATGATGACTAGAAGAGTAACCAGTCGAAGGAGTATTTTTGACTCATATTATTCATACTACTCATATACAAGATATTAACCAACTGTAAGATGATGACTCAAATGGGTGCCATGTTCAAGGGTTATTCAAATGATACTACCATTTTGTCAATAGATCAATGGTAAAAAAAACCCACTCTTTTTTTTTATTTTTTGGTTTTTGAGTGTCTCCTTCATGGTTTAATGAGTTTGAAATAGAGATAAAAGTGTGATAGATAGTGTATTTTTAATTCAGTTTTAATAAACACGAAAAATAGTTTAAATTATACTCATGAGGTGTCTTTTTATGAGTCCAAAAAGGAGTTAAAAGTTTACTTGGAAGGGTGTCTTTTTCATGCTATTTTACAAGTCTAAATAAAATTTAAAAATTTACTGAAAAGGTGTTGGCATAGGACAATTTTGGAAGAAAATCAAGGAATTTTAAATAAATCAAGGAAATGCTGTAAAAATGGGTAGCGTGTCGGAAATAGAGGAAAAGCAGTGCCAAAAACAAAAGAAAACCAGCACTGGGGAAAAGAAGTTACAAAGTGGACAAACTGCTATAGAGAAGTTGGAAAGTGGACAAACCTAATCCACTAGGGTTAGGGTTTTTGTAAGGGCTTTGTCCCATTTTGTTGTATAATTAGAATTTATTAGGACTATGAAAATATTGTCCTTTAGTTGGTTAGGAGGTTTTTTGTTGAGATATTGGTTAGATGTTCTTAGTTTTGTGAAGACTATTGCAATCTGTGGAGATCGATTGTAATGGGGGAAGAAATGTACAATGCACAACAATAGATTTTTCATGGTTGTGAATAAAGAGCCAAAGAGGAAAATCTTTGTGGACGTAGCCCTAGGAGGGGGTGAACCACGGTATATATGTGTTATGTGTGTATGTGTGCAATATTTTTTATTATACTTGCTTTAATAATTTTTATGATGAACATGCTAGAATAACAAAGGAAATAATATTATGCACTGAGGATAAACTGATGAAATATTTAGAACAACACTAAATGGATGAATGTCATAGTTAGTATTTAGATCTGGATCTTATTTTGCAGTAGATGAATATATGTCTGTTGGTATATGTTGTTATAATGGTTAATGGAGTTTTGTTGGAATAGTTGTGTCAATGTTCAGAACTAATATCTAGTTAGATTTAGCCTAATACATGGGCATTCGAGGGTTAACAGGTGAGTATATCTAATGCCTCTAAGAGAGAAACACATCCCATCCCATGGTTGCAAACACCTAATTCCTACAACCACCCATTGAAGCCATCTCGGGTGGGACTGCATAGTGCACTGTGTGTGTTGTGTTTCCTTCTGGTATACAGAAGGGTTGATGGTCAAAGGGTTGTTGGTAATCTTGTAGTTAGAACCTGGGTCAGCCCAAATCAGGCAACAATGGTTCTGGTGCCAGTTGGAACAAAAACTATTAGATTAGGAGGGATGTATCATGCAGTATAGAGCGAGGGTTTAATAAAGGGAATGTTTGTAGGTTGGAATCCCATGAAAGAGGAGATTGAAATATGGTTGACAGTTCAGGAACTAGAGTTTTCCCATAAAGATAATAGAAGCCCTAGGTTTAAGACAAGGCAATACTTGGAAATATATGTATTCAGTGAAATACATGAAAGTTTATTTAGTGAGTTTCCCATGCTAGTGCAAGAGTGGATAACATGGTTGAAATATACCCATCCAATAAATAGAGTTAGATCAGTGGAGTGGACAGAAGAGAATATCGCGCAGTTGAAAAGGGTGAATAAAAAATTCACGCGCGCAATAGATTTCTGGCTAGATAGCATTGTAGTGGGGTATATCAATGAGTTTGTAGTAGATACATTGAAGTCTTACAGTGTAGAAAAGAAATATTTTATGAAGGGCCCAAGGGGAAGGTACATCAGGTCCTTGTACACTTCGATCAAGCGATTATTGCATGATAAACTACCCTACGTTCATGGGGGAGTTAGGGGAAACCTGAGGAAGGTCTGAGCTGGAGGGGGAACTAGATAAATGAGAGAAAATTAAATAGAAATATCCCATTATGATGGATCAAGAGGAGATCCAGGAAATTATGAAGAAGGCAGGAACGATGCACAGTGGCAGACCCTACTAGTATAAGCTCAATAGGAAGAAAAGAGCAGTAGTCGAGAGGGAAGGCTTGGAGAGTGACGAGGAAGAGGTAGAGGATCTCCATGCTATGGAGAAAATCGAAGAAATATTGCGCACAACATATGAAAGAAATACTAGAGGAGCGAGATCTAATGAGGCAGTCGGTATGCCTGTCTAGATCTGAATCAGTGTAGAACCTACAACCCCATGTACGATTAACACATCAAAAAATAAAGAGTTGTTTAGAGAACAATTGAATGATGGTCAAAGGAATCTAGGAGATCAAAATAGAAGTGATGGTACAATTGGAAGAACCAGCAGCAGTGTAGGTAGTGGTACAAGTGGAAGTACCAGTAGCAATGGAAGTGAGAGTTAGAGTCTGAAAAACAATACACATATAGTAGTACCATGTAGAGCATGTACAACACATTCAACAATGGCATGCGTAGATCCAACGATAATATTACCTGTAGCATCCCCAGCCACCCATAGGCTGGGGAATGCTATCTTCAAGTCCTCCTTTGGACTACTTTCTCTTACCGATACCTTCTTTCATGAATAATAACGCATAAGATAAAATAAAAGACAACATGGACAACAATATCCAACAATCATTCATAAACTAAGATTCAATTAAACGATAATTAAATATACAATGAAAATACATTCATATACATGTAAACGATAATTAAATTACACAGTGGAATACATTCATACATAGATAATGATAACACAATAGAGAGAGCACTTATCTTTATAAAAAGATGACACCAATTGGCTACATACCAAGGACATTCCAGCCAACCATAGACACCACTGCTCCAAATATCAACAACAGTGTCACCCCTGAGCCAGGGCTATGAATCCATAAGGACAATTCCAGAGTGTGCTTGGGATCCCAAACCAGACATCTCTCAATCTCTCACAGGTTTCCCAGCACCCACAACAATCCAAGTACCCAGCTCTCTTCTACCTAGCCTGTACCACCCGAGAGAATGGACCTCCACCCTTCTCTACCATGAAATCCCTCAGGCATTCCTTCTCCTTCCTTCCAGGGCCTCCAGCACAACTGGTCCAGAATCTCAATGTTGGAACTCTCAGGACTCACAGTTGTGAGAAAAATAGGGCACAGGCCAATGCATTTCAGACATGCAGGCCCCATGTCATGGATATATTACGCCAACGACCATTACAGCCAACTAAATCATGGATAATATTCAACAATTTGACTCCCTTTCCCAAGGCAAGACATGGATGAGGATGGATTGATGAATGGGTAAAAGGGTTCATGCAAGTGTTTGAGGTAAAATAAATGAATGTATAGGAAAATCAATTAACAAGCCATCATTTGAACCCCCCCCACTAGACCAGAGGTGGATTTAAGTAAATTCGTGGGGGAATCAAGAACCTTCTGGCCTTCCCCAATAAGCTCACATAACCAATCCCCTCCCTTAGTGAAAAGGTTTAATTAAAAAAAAAAGGAATACACACTTAGACCCTCAAGCCCCCTCTCTTGTGGAATCATAGCCCCCTATAACTCTAGTCCTTGTCCATCTAGCATCCAAGGATGTGTTTATTGTTAATAATGATAAAAACATTACATTTCTTGGGCACTCTGGCCTCTCATCATTGTAACAATACATTATTTAAAATGACGGTTCAAAACCTGGGGTGTTACATCCCCTCCCCCTTATTTTGGCACTATCCTCAGTGCATATACAAAATAGAGATCAAAATCTCAAATTTATTCAAAAATTTGTAGGTACTCTGCCTGCATGGCATATTCATTCTCCCAGGTAGCATTTTCAGGACCATAGCAGGTCCACTAAACTTTTACCAGTTCTATAACTCGATTACAGAGCATTTTTACCTTTCTGTCCAATACTTGTATTGGTTGAACCTAAAAGTATCCCTACATATCTACCTAAATCAGATGCCAATCAATAACATGGTTAGGATCATGTACATATTTCTTTAGTAAAGATACATGAAATACATTATGCACATTCATGGAAGCAGGCAATGCAAGCATGTATGCAACTGGCCCTATTCTGTCCAATATTTCAAATGGACCACAGAATCTGGTTGCCATCTTCGTACAACTACCCAATTTCAAAAAGATTTTCTTGGGATTCACTTTCAAAAGTATATGCTCCCCTACTTTAAATTCTCTAGTTGTCTTGTCCTTGTCTGCATAAACGTTTTGTCTATCCTGAGCTTCCTTTAAATTATGCTTGATCTTAACCACCTGGTCTTCCATGTCCTTGAGCAACTCTTTCCCAAGTACCACTATATCTATTGGTTTGTCTTAACTCACTGGAGTATTGCATTTCCTACCATACAAGGCTTCAAATGGGCTCATTCTTAATGAAGATTGATACCCATTATTATATGCAAACTCAACCAAGTGTAAGAAATTTTTCCACTTAGATGGCTTATCCATCACATACATTCTCAACATGTCTTCAATTATTCAATTGACTCTCTTTGTTTTCCCATGTGTCTGGTTATGATATGTTGTGATAAATTTTATATTTGTGCCAAATCCTTTAAACAATCCCCTCCAAAAATTGGAGGTAAACTTTGTATATATATCTGAGACAATTGTCCTAGGTATCCCATGCAACCTAGCAATTTTCTTCATGAAAATTTATGCAACATTAGCCATTGTATGTGTTGTGTTCACAAGCACAAAAATGAGTATCCTTTGTTAATTTGTCAACCACCACCATGATTGAATCATGTTGTTTATTCGTTATGGGTAATCCTGTGATAAAATCCATGGTGATCACTTCCCATTTCTTCTCTGGAATTGGCAATGACTGCAGCAAACCCATGGGGCGCCTATGTTCAGCCTTTACCTTCTGACATTCCATACATCGAGCGATGTAATCAACAACAGCCTTCTTCATTCCTGGCCAAAATAACTGGCTTCTTACTGCTGTAATTATTTTCCGGTAACCAAGATGTCCAGCATAAGGAACATCATGCATTTCCTTCAGTACCAAATTCCTCAGTTCTCTGGAACTAGGAACATAGATTCTATTTTTATGCATGAGTAATATGTCTTCCTTTATCTCATACTCATTTATTTTCTGTTGTACATCTCCTTGCTGTAAGTTTTCCTTTACCTATAGGTAATGCTAATCTGTAACAAGACCATCTAAAAATTTTCTCTTCAAATCCGATTGATGCATACTGAAAGCAGTAGCATGCATGAGATGCACTCTTCTACTAAGTGCATCGACACCTTTATTCTCCTTTCCTTTGATATGCTTGATATCGAAGTCATATTCACTTAAAAATTCCAGCCATCGTGTTTTCCTAGCATTCAAGGTTGGTTGTTCACAAAGATACTTCAGGCCAATGTGGTCTGTCCTTAATTCGAATTTCTTCCCCATGAGATAATGCCTCAACATCCTCAAGGCGTGAACAATGGCAGCAAGTTCCAAGTCATGTGTGGCATAGTTCCTCTCATGTTCCTTAATATTTCTATAATCATATCCAATGACATGTCCATTTTGTGTGAGGACTCCCCCAAGTCCTTCCTTAGATGTGTCTTTACATACCACAAAACTTTCATTTGGGTCAACAATCTTTAACACAAGTGCAATAGTAAGTAATTCCTTCAACAAATTAAAATTCTTTTCACACTTGAGTGTCCATTCAAATTTAGTTCCCTTTTTTTTCAAAGAAGTGATGGGATGAGCAATCTTAGAGAGCCATACTATGAACCTTCTGTAGTAGCCAGGTAATCAAATAAAATATCTGATGTCTAACACATTTCTGGGTGTTGGCAATCCCCTAATGGCTTCGATCTTCTCTGGATCTACTGCTATGCCCTACTCTGAAATAATGTGTCTGAATTAATGGATCTTATTTTGATAGAAAGAACACTTAACTTGGCATACAATTGATGTTCTCTCAGTACTTGCAATACTAGTCTTAAGAGATTTTCATGCTCCTCTTCAGACTTAGAATCGAGAAGTATGTCATCCAGGAATACTATGAAAAACTTATCCAAATAATTTATGAATATGTTGTTCATTAAGCACATGAATATAGATGGTGCATTGGTCAATCCAAATGGCACCACTACAAATGCATAATGCCCATACCCGATCCTAAAGGCTATCTTATGAATGTCTTCTTCCTTGATTCTTACCTGATGGTAGCCTGCCCTCAGGTCAATCTTTGAGAATATCTTTGCTCCTCTTAGCTAATCAAAGAGGTCATCAATTCGGGGTAGAGGATACTTGTTCTTTATAGTGTACTTGTTCAATTGTCAGAAGTCAATACACAACCTCAAGGTTCCATCCTTCTTTTTGACAAAAAGTATTGGTGCTCCCCAAGGTGAAACACTTGGACGTATGTACCCTTTCTTCAACAATTCCTCCAATCGCATTTTTAATTCTCTTAACTCTGGGGTGCTCATTCTGTAAGGTGTTTTTGACACCAGGGTAGCTCCTGGAACTAAATCAATTGAGAAATTTATCTCCCTTCTTGTTGGAAATCCGGGTATTTCTTGGAATATATCTTCAAATTCTTGTAGCACTGAGAAATATTCAAGGCTTGGCCCCTTTGTATTACTTGGCTCTTCCACATGAGCTGCATACTATTGAAATCCTTTCCTAAAACATATTTTTAGCTATAAGGATGAAATATCCCTTATAGAGATGGGTCTTGGAACTCCTTTCACAATGATCTGTTTTCCATTTCCATCAAGACATGTAAATTTCTTGTTATGACAATCTAAGATAACATGATGCTTGTCCAACCAATCCATTCCAATCATAATATGATAGGACCCCAATGCTATGATATTTAGATCCATACTAGTATTCATGCCATTAAGACTTATGGAACAACTTCTGACCATATCATGGATTCTTATTTTGGTTCCAGTGGCTAACTGAACCAAACTTACTTTTCTAAGTTTACTTTTCTCCATATGTAATCTATCCACTATCTTAGGATCGATGTAGCAATGAATTTCTCCCAACTCAATCAAAATAGCAACAGGATGGTCCCCGAGGTGTAGGACAGTCGGTGACGGAGTGTGTTGTTAAGCCACTCCGTGATGTTAAAGTCACCGGTTCGAAACCTGCGGGGACAAAAAATCCAACCATGTTAAGGGCTGGTGTGGCTCAAGCCGGGTGCGATCCCCGGGTGATTTTGACAGCTTAGATGCCCCTAACTCGCGGTTTCTCAAGCCACAAGTTAATCGCAGGTCGTGCACAAATTAACAAACAATAAAAATAGCAACAGGATGATTTATGATCTTACCTTCCACCTTGATCATATTGGACTGGTACTCTCCTTCTCGATCATTTAAAGTTGCATAGATTCTTCCCACATCTTTGGCTGTCGTAGCCTCTTGGATGGTGTGCACAGTATTCAATCCATCCTTTCTGTGTAGGAAATCCTTGTACATGTGATCTTCCTTGCATCCCCAACATTCGATTGGTGGTCTTCCCCTTTTTCCCAAGGAATCTTCTTTCTTTAAATCCCCCTTAGCATATTGATATTGATGATTTATATTAGGCTCATTCCTATTGAAGGTAGGTTTGAATCCTTTCCTCCTCTGATCGAACTTTGCATTTTTCTTGTCCTTCCAAGATTTCTGCAAGAATTCTCTTCCCTAGCCTTGCTCATACAAGTATTTATCCTTCCTAATAGCTTCAGTTAGGGTATTGGGTTCATCATACTTTATCTTTTCCTTATAAAAGGCTGACATTCCACTCAAAAATCTCTGTATTTTCACTTTCGCGTCACTAATGAACCTAACATACTTTAAAAATACCAAGAAATTATTCTCGTACTCTGCCATAGTCATGCCTCTGAACTTGAGTTCAAACAAATCCTGCATTTTATTATCATAGAAATGATCTGAGAGGTACTCCTTCTGGAAATACTTCTTGAACTGCTTCCAAGTGATCCTACTTTCATTAACATGTTCCACTTGCTTCAGTTGGTCCCAACATGTTGCATCTTTCCTATGTAAATGGTAGGTGGAAATCCTAGCTTCCGGGTTGGATGAATAGTTATGCAACTGAAAATATCTCCTGAGCCCAAGCAACCATACTTTAGCATCATCTTCCCTTTCTCTTTCACCTCCAAAGGAAGGTGGCTTGAGCTTCCTCAACTCTCCTTGCAAACTATCTAACTCTTGTTTTCTTCTTTGGTGTCTGACAGGAAACACCTATGGACTTCTTACGAGATCATCTGATGCATCAAACTTTCTTTCTGAGTAAGGAGGTGAGTGGTTTCCATGAGCTCTGCTAGCACTTCTGGAATAACCATCTCTTCCATGATCATCCCTTCTTTCATAGCACTTGCCTTCTTCCTCTTGTCTTGAGTTTGATACCTTCTTCGTTTGCCTCTCCAACTGATTTAATCTCTGCAACACTCAATCATTTATCTAAATTTTCTCTCTCATCGGTCTCTCGTTGTCTTCTTTGTAGCTTTGCACTTCCATTTTCAGGCTTCTTATCGTTTCTATTAATGTTTCATGTTCTCCTTTTCCCTTGCATCCATTGGACTCTATCTCTGCATTACCAACTCTGGTATTATGGCCTTCAACCTCCTTATCATGACTGGAGGATCTCTCACCTTATTCCATTTCCTCAATACACATCTTGAGCCGACATTCTTAAGCCCCTTAATTCTGTAAAATGTGCAAGTGACCATTTTGTTAGAATTATGCATATGATAAACAAAATTGTCAAACCATGCTACAGGTCTCTTTCTTTTTTTTGTTCATGGAGATCATATCCCCATTCTCTGAAAATAACACTTTCCTGTTATCCTTGGTTGACACAAAATTTCATCCTGCATAGGAGCTTCCATCGAACCACCTTCCCAGGTGACCACGACTAGAACCACGACTAAATCCTTCCTTATCACCTTTCTGTCTAGAAGACAACCACTTCATCCCTTAGCCCTCCTTCCCTCAAATCTCAATATGCATATGACCATGGCCACGACCCTGTGCTTAGCTGCAAAGTGCTTGTCTAGAGCTTCGGGACTTCAGAGATTTCCAGCTAGGACCAGATAAACGATCCTCTCCTTCTTTCATGATCAACAATCGAGATCCACTTCAGGACTTCGCACTTCAGGAGTCTCAAATTTGCTCTCTTGCCTCCTCCTAGAACTCTTTTACACAGAGTTCATGATTTTTCGATGGATTCCCTCCCATAGATCAGTGGCTTTGAATCGCTTTATCTCTTTGGGCTTTGAAAGTTTCAAACTTTCCTCCTACACTTTCTCCCCAAGTGCTTTCACCCGAAGTCAATGATCCTTCAACATGTGTCTTCTGGAATCAACGGTCGATATGTACTCCAGCCTTCATGCCTTCGAGAGTTTTTGACCCAATGCAACCTGTCACATCTTTCCCCTCTGGACTGCACGATCTTTCGCCCCATGGAGAAATACTGGAAGTGGACACATGGCCCAATTAGGAAGGTGACATGTGTCACATTTTTATCTGTCCTTTCAATACTCCAAATGCTCAAAACTTACTGACACGTGGCAGAGATCCCATGTTTCCACGTCATCCTAGGTGACGTCCGCAAGCCACATCACTTCGGAAATTATAAGGTCCACATCACCTTCTTGTGATGTCATCGTGCCCCATCACTTCGACTCTCTGGGCTTCGAGACTTTAGGATTTTCTATGCTAGCACACTTCCAATTCTCCTGAACTCTTCATTCCCGAACTGGCCAATCTATCGCCATGTGTCCTCCTGGATCAGATGACTAAGATTCACTTTGGGTCTTCACTCGGAGTCCACGGATATACACCGTGTGTCCTCCTTAATCTAATGGCTACGATTTCTTCGGGTCTCTGGACTTAGGAAATCTAAAATTTCAAAACTTATCTAGCCCCATTGGATTTTATCCGAAGCCATGGATCTGGTGACACATGGCTCTCGAAATATCAATGGCTAAGATCCTCTCATGATCATATGGTCGAGATTTACTTCGGATCTCTGGTCTTTGGGAGTATAAAATCTCAACTGAAAACCTGTCAAACAGATTCCTCTGGAGTTACTAATCTGTTGACATGTAACCTCTTGGTGATCGACGACTAGGATCTACTTCGGATGATCTGATAGTCGACATTTACTTCAGGTCTCTAGCTCTCTAGGCTTCAGGAGTTTCAAATCTCAAGTTCTCCTCGCTCGCTCTTCCTCGGAGTGCTTTCACCTGGATCACAAGAACAGTTGACGCATGTCCTCCTATGAATCAACGGTCCCCAACTACTTCGACTATTCAAAGTTTTGATGTTCGATCCCTAACCTATCACATCATTGCATGCCTTTCAATTTGTGGTGGCATGTATCGATGGTTTGGAGTAACCGTCTTTTTGCCACGCATTTCTCCTCATGCTGACATGTAACCCCTTGAGGAAACTGTGGTTTGGGTTGTCAGACCGCCTGGGGAAATTATCTCACATGCAACTCAGTTCCCCATAATGCCTCTTGTCCGTTGATCTCACTCTCCCATAGGATCCAATAGTTGTGACCTTAACCCTTTATTCCTTTTCATCAGACGAATCATGTTCACCTGTCCTCCGATCCAACGATCTCAAATCTCTCCTGATCTTGCAGTGGAGATGGTTCCCAAATTTGAAGGGGATGATCACAATCCTTCGAACCCCTTACAATGGATCTATGATGGTCTAACTCCTGCATAGATTCTGCAAAGCCATTCCTCCTGTGATTTTCAACTTCATGGTTAGAGTTCGATCTCGAACACAAGACTCTGACCAACAAACCTGGCCCATAACAGGATGATGTTTCAACCAGAAGCTCTGATACCAATCTGTAACATCCCCAACCACCCACAGGCCAGGGCATGCTACCTTCAAGTCCACCCTTGGACTACTTTCTCTTACCGATACCTTATTTCATGAATAAGAATGCATAAGATAAAAGAAAATATGAAATACACAACAATATCTAGCAAGCATGCATAAACTAAGATTCAATTAAATGATAATTAAATATATAGTGGAAATACATTCATATACATGTGAATGATAATTAAATTACACAACGGAGTACATTCATAAACAGATAATGGTAGCACGATAGAGAGAGCACTTATCTTTATGAAAATACGACACCAACTAGCTATAGACCAAGGACACTCCACCCAACCATAGACACCACTACTCCAAATATCAACAACAGTGTCACCCCCGAGCCAGGGCTATGAATCCACAAGGACGGTTCCAGACTGTTCTTGGGTTCCGAAATTAGTCATCTCTCAATATCTCATAGGTTTCCCAGCACCCACAACAATCCAAGTACACATCTCTCTTCTACCCATCATTTACCACCTGAGAGAATGGACCTCCACCCTTCTCTACCATGCAATCCCTCAAGAATTCCTTCTCCTTCCTGCCAGGGCCTCCAACACAACTGGTCCAGAATCTCAATGCTAGAACTCTCAGGACTCATAGTTTTGAGAAAAACAGGGCAGATTCCAATGCATCTCATACATGCAAGCCCCAAGTCATGTCTAGATTGCACCAAAGACCATTACAACCAACTATCTCATGGCTAATATTCAACAGTTCTGCTCCCTTTACCAAGGAAAGACACGGATGAGGATGGATCGATGAATGGGTAAAATGGCGCATGAAAGTGCGTGAGGGAAAATGAATGAACGTACAGGAAAATCAGTGAACAAGCCATCAGTCAAACCCCCACACCAAACCAAAGGAGGTTTTAAGTAACTTTGTGGGGGAATAAATAACCTCCTGGCCTTCCCCAAGAATCTCATGTAACTGATCCCCTCCCTTAGACAAAATGTTTAATTAAAAAAAAGGAATCAACACTCAACTCCTCAAGCCCCCTCTCTTGTGGAATCATAACCCCCTATAACTCTAGTCCTTGTCCGTCTAATAGCCAGCGGTGTGTTTATTATTAATAATGATAAAAACATTACATTTCTTGGGCACACTGCCCCTTTAATAATTGTTTGGTCACTCTGGCCTCTCAGCATTGTAACAATACATTATTTAAAATGGGGGCTCAAAACCTGGGGTGTTACATTACCATAGTTTCATTGGGATAGATCAAAAGACCTAGAGAAGAAACTATTTGTGTGTGAGTGAATATGGGAAGATGAGGCAGCAAAAGTAGCGCAACTAGCAATAACATACATAATACATGAATCTAGCAGTAAACAATCCATAGGGTGCGCCAGGAACAATAAAAAATATCAAACATGCATTGATCACTGATTTTCAGAGGCTGAAATCAAAGGATCAGTTTATGAATGATATGATTGAGGTTAGACAGAAACTAGGAGAGTTTGTATGGGACATCGATTATAAGTTCAAGACATTGAAAGGTAAAATGAAGTATCCCATTTCTTACATGCAACATAGACAATTGTTTATAAATACTTTGTTACCAAACTTCAAATATGCATTGAGACAACATAAATTTCAAACCCAATTAGAGGAACTGCAAGAAATCGATGTAGCTAGAGGAGAATCAGTATAAGCAAACAAAGCCAACTATAGAGGAGCTGAAGGAAGACCTGAAGAACTTGGGAGTGCAATTAAACCAGAATAAAAGTAGGGTGAAAAGAGAAGCAGTGTGGTGTACCCTGTGTAGATCAGAGGGACATCATAAGAATGAGTGTCTGACGTTTGAGAAATACCTGGGAGTAGGGCTACCAAATCCATTGCCTACAGGAGTTATTTGGTGTGAAATATGAAAGACACATGGGCATGATCCTTATCACTGCCCTATGATGTAGAAGTAAAAGACATAACCGAAGAGTACTTTATGTAACTTTTGTAAGTCAATGGGACATGAAGAAAAAATTGTAAAACTCTAGAGTTAATGAAGGAAAGAACCTCAGATGCATACAGGATGCAGGATGAGTTGATGGTAGGGAATACTTCACCATAGTTTGACAATGCGAAACAATTTCAAGCAATGCCACAATTTCAGCAATCTCCACAGTATAATCAGGCACCTCAATATCATCAACAGAACATGGATCCACAGAGGAACATAGGAGGATTTAAAGGTAGAGGAAGAGGAGGAATGGGTAGAGGGAGAGGGCCTATTATCTTCCATAATTGTCAACATCAAGGATACTATGCCAGATATTGTCCTCAACCAGCAACAACATATATGTGTTGTTGCGTAACAGATCATGTGACAGAAGAGTGCCCGAAGTTAATGACGAAGATCCAGGAGAAGAGGAATATAAATAACTAGAATGTTAAGTGGATTGCTGCAGAAATAAGGGATCCTAGGAGGAACATCAATATAGTGACTAGAGGAGGAGCGAAGACAGGAGAAGATGAACACGACCAGAAGAAGGAATCTTAGTGTTGGATTTAGAAGAACACTCATCCACAACATCAATTTGATGCAAAGAAGGAGAAGGAAAGTTTCAGGGAAGCAAAGGAGTTTATGAAGGATAATGAAGCCTCCACATAGAATACTTTGTTGAGGTATGATACTCCTATTTTTTATATGCCTTAGTCTTTGGATCATACTTACAAAGGAGATCAAATAGAGAAAGTAAGTAACTTAAAGAGTTTCCCGGAATCTTTCTTTAAATTACTTACTGATAAGAATGCCATGGATTTGTTTAAAATTATGCTTGAAAAATATAGCATAGAAGAAGGGATAGGAACAAAACCAAAGGAGATTAATCAGGTCCATAGAAAGAAAATAACTAGCAGAGAGTTTAGATTGAATGGAAATATAGGATACTTTAACATGTGAAATGTTATCCTAGACTTAGGATCAAATGTCAACATTTTTCCAAAAATATTTGGGAAGCAATGGGAGAAACTACACTTGGGTATTCGAATATCCAATTGAAGCTAGAAAACTAGCAAAGAGTGTTTCCCATAGGTAGATTGAGGAATACAACAGTGGATCTAGATTGTGTGTGCACCACAATAGACTTTGAAGTGATGGATCTGGTGGATGAGTCTATACCATTTCCAACACTATTGGGAATTGATTGGGCCTTTGATAATCATGCCATAATTAATTTAGAGAATAGAAAGATGATATTTGAATCTGGGAACTTTAGGGTAGTAGCACCTTTAGATACCTCAAATTGTGAAAGATATGTAGAACCTGTGCCTGATAGTTTTCTAGAGGATGATGTGAACCAATTGTATAGGACTATTGTGCGAGAAGAAGACTATGTGAATCCAACTACAGATGGAGTACTCACTTGGAGGATTTTTAATTTTGACATGTCATATTGAGATACTGGAGTATAAAAATTATAGAAAATATTGCATGAAGTCTCTACTAGGAGGTGTGCCATGGTTACATGTGTAGTAATATGGGTTGGGATAGAAGTAAGACAATTCCTGAAATTTACTGAAGAGGACATTTTAGAAAACTTCTTGACAGAGTTTGAATCATAGGTTTTGGATAGTCAGAGATTACTAGTGTTGGATATAGCACTAAGGGACACACATGCATGATGGTGGGGTGCACATAAGAAAGTAATTCAATACTAGTATCAATGTAAGGGACCAATGCACATAAGGTTTGGTAGGAGTTAGCATGATAGACCCTTACAGAAGTATTATGGACGAAGGAACCCAAGACATCACATAAATGATTGTGTCACTAACTGGAGATTGATACCACCAGTGGAATGGATGCATTACTTTATTCATATATTAGAAGGAATACCTAGTAATTGGTACAAGGAGCAGGAACTGCACAGAGAAACTACAAGTTGGGGCACAATGAAACATAAATTTATTAGGAACTTTGCATTTGAAAGTGAGAATCCATGGGTGGATATACAATTGAAAAGGATCAAAAAGAAGATATTTGAAGAGTATGGGGTAGATACAGTGACAGTAGACAAATATTTCAGAAAAAGAAACACTTGAAGACTTATTTTACTATTATTAGGTCATAGAGGATGAAGAAACAGAGGAAAACCCACATGACATACATATCGTAGAAGGGGAAGGAGAAATAGGTTGGAAGGACCCATGTTACAATCAGAAGAGTTCAATTCACCTATGAAGATTAAAAAGGTCAATATTGGGACTAAAGAGAAGCCCAAGATAGCCAGAATTGGGGATTACTGGGACAGTGAGACAATGGAAAAAATAGTTGAATTATTATGCGAGTATAGTGATTTATTCCTAGACACACTTTCAGAGATGAAAGGGGTAGCAAGAGAGCTTGGATAAATGAATATACCCATCACACCATATGCAATGCCAGTTAGACAAAGACCATACAGATTAAACCCTATATATAAGCAAAAAGTTAGGGCAAATATTGATAGAATGCTAGAGTCAGGAATCATAGAGCCTGTGGAAGAATTGGAATGGATTAGTCCAGGGTGGTCCAGGAAAAGAAGACTAGAGGGATTAGGATATGTGTGGATCTAAGGAAATTAAATGATGCATGCATGCATGATCCTTTTCCTACTCCATTTACAGATTAGGTTTTAGAGAATGTGGGAGGACATGAAGTGTACTCTTTCAAAGATGGATTTTCAGGTTACCAACAGATCATAATTACTCCAAAGGACAGGTACAAAACCACATTTTCAATAGAGCGAGAGTCATATCAGTACACAGTAATTCCATTTGGTTTAAAGAATGCACCAACAATATTTTCTAGAGTAGTAGTAATTGCATTCAAGGATTTTATACATAAATGTTTAAAAGTTTATCTCGATGATTGGACACTATTCAATTTATTGAAGGACCATGTAGAAATTATAAGGTTAATAGTAGAAAGATGTAGGAAATGTCAGATTTCCATGAACATTAATAAATGTATATTCAATACACCGTTTGGCATCCTACTTGGACACTTTGTATGCAAGTATGGCTTGATAGTAGACCCTACAAATATTGTTGTTATTGTCAATTTACCAACACCAAATCCAGTGCACTAGTTGAGAGAAATATTGGGCCACACATGGTACTAGAGTAAATTCATAAAGGGCTATGCAAATATTATTGTGCCCATGGAGAAGTTACTAAAGAAAGACATCAGGTTTCAGTGGAATGATGAATGCCAAGAGAGCTTGGACATACTGAAAGAGAATATGGTGACAACATCAATTTTGAGCTTTCCATATCGGAAAAAAGAATTTCATGTGCATGTGGATGCTTCATTCATTGCACTTGGAGCATTTTTGGCACAACCAGGGGAAGGAGACATTGATCACCCAATATATTTTTCTAGTAGAAATTTGTCTAAGTCTGAGCATAACTATAATACTATAGAAAGGGAAGGTATGGCTATGGTATATTCCCTACAAAAGTTCAGATATTATTTATTGGGTCAACATTTTAATATGTTTATAGATCATTCCTCTTTGAAGTACCTAGTTATCAAGCTAGTGTTGGGGGGGAGGATTTGTAGATGGTTGTTATTGTTCCAGGAATTTGAATTTGAAATCATAGTAAAACCAGGGAAGCTGAATGAAGGACCATATCATCTATCAAGAATTACTAATGGAGAGGAGCCAAAGAACTTGGAGGAAAATTTTCATGATGCTAACTTATTTTTTGTTCAGATTGCTTATGATTATTTTCCAACATTGTTGGATTTTTGGGCATAGGAATGGCTCCCAAAGAATTTACTGTCGCACATAAAAAAAGGTTGGTAGTGTGCGTTATAGACTATCAGTTGATTGCAGGTCATTTATACAAGTTAGGCATGGATGGAATTCTGAGAATATGTGTGATGGAGAATGAACACTCCATGGTGCTAGCAGAAGAACATGAAGGGATAAATGGAGGGAACTATGAAGGAAATCCTACAACACAAAAGGTGCTACACGCAGGCTTATGGTGGCCTACAATACATAAGGTGCAAAGGAATATTGTCAAACATGTGATTCCTGTCAGAGGGTGGGAAAACCATCTATAAGGGATGAAATACCACTTATTCCCCAAGTAACTTTACAGGTTGTTATCACTCTGTAATTTCTCAGGGTGAGGAAGAAGTTGACAGAGGTAACCACAAAACCACTTTGGAGTCTAGGATCTATCCCTCCTAGACTCAAAGAGGGATATCTCTATAAGATTTATCCATGTTTGATGGGAATTTTAGGCTAGTTATGATAATACAGGGTTTGGTTGGAACAACAAGGGAGGGCAATTGGGAAATGGAGTCAAAGAGGCTTGGGTGATCAATTTGAAGAAATATCAAGCTCAAGTGAAACAGGTCAAGGTAGACATACTACTGGATCTAGAAACTTTGGATGAAATGAAATAGGATAAAAGAGAGAGGATCAGTTGAGAAACATATCAATTAATAATTCTTCCACTAAATATCAGAGGAAAACATTTAAATTACTTACATTCAAAATCAGAGTGTATCTTTCAAAAAATTATGTCCTGCAACTTTCTGTAAGATAATCAGAAAATAAAAACATATGGAAATAGAGAAAACAAGTTACATAAGAGGCACTTTACCACATAGATATGGCACATGAATCCTGAACAACTTGTCTTGTATCACTGCAAAAGGTCCCTTCACCTCAATGAACTACTTTACATTGAATGATCATCTTCCTTCTTACAATTTTTTCCACACCTCATACTTCAAAATGAGAAGTATTTATAAACTTATTACAAATGATCATGTCATAACTGATCAAGATTTATTTCAGGGATATGTAAACTAATTGTATCTCTAATTACAAAAATAAAGGGATTTTCAGATCTACAAAGGTTTCTAGTTGTTGATTTGATGGAGGTTGTTGATGATTTACTGCTGATATTCGTCTTCTAAGTGTATTTATTCCACTCACATATGGAATGAGGTTGAAACTACCTCCACAAATTTTTTTTACTGTCCTCTCGTCTGTTCCATCTGTCCCTTTTGAATTATTCACCTCCCGAAATTCTGAAAAAACAGGGTCCAAGGAAGTCTTTGATTCTCCCACTCTGAGATAGTTGTGTAAAATATGGGGACATTTTTATATATAATTTTTTTTTGAGAAGAAACCTCTCTCTGTTTTTTGAAATTCATCTCCAGCTGTCCAGGATCTAGGTTTGAAAAAGATGACTCAAACAAGAAAATCTTGAATCTTGAAAAATATGGCTCAAAGATTCTTTGTATTATCCAAATATGTAACATATATGAGAAATATGGGAGAGTTTATTGTTATGTGGCCATTGATAAGAGAAAACCTCTTTCGGTTTCCCAAAATTAATCTTGGTTTGCTCGAAAACCACCTCGAAAGATGACTTGTCGAAATGGGAAAAAAAAGTTTTTTAAATTGGGGAAAGTGGTTTTTAGAGAGGGAAAGGTGGTTTTCAGGTGGGGGTAGAGTGGTAAGTGGTTTTAGGGGGGGAGGGTCCAAAATAAAAGGAGAGTGACAAGTGGAATTGGTAAAAAAACACTTTTCGGACCCCCTCCCCCCCTCGTTAAAGTTTGGATGGCAGGGGGGTCCAAAATAATAGTATGACCATTGATTTTCTTTGTATGAAGTACAGGAGGTTTAAACTTAGGATATAGTTAGTTTGATTTTTATTTGTTTTCTTTTTTTGTTTTATTTATAATGTTTCGTTTTTTGTTTTATTTATAATGTTTCATTTTTTGTTTTATTTATAATGTTTTGTTTTTGTTTTATTTATAATTTTTTATTTGTTTTAATAATGTTTTGTTTTAATAGTAATTATTTTATTTTATTTTGTTTTATGTTTTAATTTTTATTTGCTTTTATTATTTGTTTAGTTTATTAATTACTTATTCAAAATTAATTATTAAAAATAATTAATTATTTTAATTTATTATTAAAACTATTACTTATTACCCTAATCTAATTAGTAACTTGATAACCTAATTTACTAATTATTAACAATATTAACCTAACTAATTAATTTTAATTATTAATTATCCGAAGGACAAGGGAGTGAGTAGCGCAAAAGTGAATGAAGGATTGGGTAAAATGGATGGCAGGAGAGGAAAAATTATCTTAGGAAGCCAACAAGCCATGAGCCTTCTTGGAAATAATTTGTAGGATACAATATTATTTACAACATCTCGAATATAAAAATCTTCAACTATAATCAATTGACCCTATACAAAATTATAGGACCCTAACATAGGTATTTGATAAATGGGATGTGGATTTCATTGGACCCAATAACCCACGAACAAGAAGATTAGGAGCCAGATACATCATCATTGCGACATAATACTTAACCAGATGGGAACAAGCAACCCCAATAAAGGATTGCAATGCAGAAAATGCAACACGGTTTCTCTTTAAGAACGTGGTGACTAGATTTGGATGTCCTAGAATTTTGTTGAGTGATTAGGGAACTCATTTTATTAATAGTAAAATCATATCTTTGAAAAAATAATTCGAGATACATCATCAAAAGAGCACACCTTACCATCCCCAGGAAAATGGTACAGTAAAAGATTTTCACAAGATTCTAGAAAATACATTGACAAAGATTTGCAATGTGAATAGGGATGATTGGGAGTTGAAGGTATCAACAATATTGTGGGCTTATAGGACTACATGCAAGGATCTTACAGGACATACACCATTCATACTGGTGTATGGGTTGGAAGCAGTGGTTCCATTGGATTATTTAGTACCTAGTTTGTTCATTGCAAGAATCACCACCATGATAGAAGAAGTTGTTGCGTAGGAAAGATTGGATCAGTTAATGGAGCTGGAAGATGACAAAATTTTGGCAGGATTTCACCAGGAAGTACAAAAAGTGAAGGAAAAATATTGCCATGATAGGTACATAAAGAAGAAAAGATTTAAGGAAGGAGATCTAGTTCTCCTTTATGACAGCAGGTATTTACAACACCCTGGGAAGTTCAATATGCACTTGTTAGGGCCTTATCAGGTAGAGGCCATTGCAAATGGAGGTGATGTTCAACTGAAAGATCTTGCAGGGAAGAATCTCAAATAACTGGTGAATGACAATCAACTGAAGTTGTATCAAGACAGACGACCTAACAACCTGAGGTAAAAATAGAAAGAGGAGGTATGATTTCACATATTGTATATAGTAGATGTTAGAAGAAAAAGACAAAAATCCATAAAAATAAGAAATATAGAAAAAATACAAAAAGATAGGGGAATATTAGAAGGTTTCTAATGTGATAGGATTGTTAGTATTAACAGTGCACCGCAGAAAAACCGGTGTTGAAGACACTGTGCGCTGGAAAGTAGTAGACAGGTTCATAAAGTATAGCATGCAAGAAAAAGTGAAAAAGTGACAATTGTCAGTGTGAAACAACTGTCAGTACGTCGTCTCAGTATAAATTTGAAAAAAGGGGGGAAATGTAGTCATTTTTGTTTGTTTCTAAGGAGAAGAATGAAGAGAGAAATTTAAGGACAAGAGAATGAGAATTTGTGATAGCAAGTGGAGATTTATAGTTCAACAGTCTAAATTTTAGCAGGATGTCGCTACCGAGAGTTGGAGCGTCGAGTAGGGTCGGATGAAACAAAATAACCAACTCTCGAGCAGCGCAAACAGGGACAGAGGAAATGTAGAAAATCATGGATATCAGTGAAATTAATATGCCAGACTATGAGCCTACTACCACACAGGTGGAGGAGGAAGAAAACCTCGCACAGGAAGTCGGGCAACCGAAGGAAGACGCATAAAGAACAGAGTCTGGCGCATCAAGAATAAAAGGGCCACAGACTGAAGAACATTCCATGGGTCCAGAGCAGCAGGGCTGAGAATCAGAATAGGAATAAAAAATAGAGCCCGAGGGCGTACCAGAGGTAGGGGTGTCATCCTCATGGGGGAAGAATAAATTCTAGGTTGAAGGTAGTGTGCAAGGCGTACAACATGCACATGGAGAGTTGGAAATAGTAATGCCAAAAATCCCCAACAGAGTGAAAGTAGACGAAGAAATGATAGGAGGGGTAAATGGTATCAGGTTTTCTGACCATGACGTCGTAGATGTTGTCAAATTCTCAGATTTGGCACAACAAAATTATATGGAGTGAAAAGGAGAGGGTCCATCAAGTGCGCCACTGTTGGAACCTGGGCAGTGGATTTTTGGACTTTACAACACAGGGATCATGAACCTGTTAGACATACCGCATTTTGGGTGTGGTAAAAACATCAATGGATGTGTGAAATAACTCCTAGCAAGGGTGCATGGAGGAATTTTTTAGATGGATAGGCCAATGCCTATCAATGTATATTTGATACCAGCAATTATTGGGCTTCCCATGGATGGAGAGAAGCTAGAGAAATATTTGGAGGATAAGACAAAGGAAACGGCCATCTCCGACGATATTAAGGAGAAATGTGGAATTGACAGAGGAAACAGAGGGATCACAATCAGTGACATTAATGATCACACGACAATAGTTTCCACAAGGATGATAGGGTGCAAACTAATGCACAAGTGCAGGAAAGAAGAAGTTCCAGTAGGAGTTGTAGAGGCTACAACGCAATGCGCGAAAGGGAGCTCGATGAGCTGGGCCCTATACTTTTTCAATCCCTTCCTAGAAGACTACAAAGACACACAAGATTGGGGCTCTGAGTTCCACTACTCATGGTTACTCATCCTCATTGCACCGATAGGGTGGAAATAACTAGTGTAAAGTAAGTACATACAGAGAGTAGGAAAGTGTGGCGCAACCCGCTACACTTCTCTCAAAAGCACAACAGATCCAAGGAAGAAGAAGGAAAACAATGATAACTTTGCACGGTACCTATCAGAGATCCAAGAGTTATTAGTCAACATATGGAGGATTTCACCAGAGACTGTCTAGGAGTTTGGACAGATAACAAATTTTTAGGCCACGCACCACAATATGTGGTTGCAGGAAAAAAAGGATCCAACAAAGGAGTGGTTACCAATGAGTTACTACATAATGACGTAGGAAATATAGATGCAGGTCCAGGAGTGGCATGAGACATGGAAGGTTCCTTTCAGTCCAAAGAAAGGGTCGAGAGTACAAAATTAGGGACATGCTAGAACAACCCCTCCGTAGGAGACATACAAGAATGGGAACAAGTAAAAAGAAGAAGCTGAAACAAGGCAGGGTGGGGGGAATAAACCCACCTACAAAGAAGCAAAGGAAGCATAAGAAACCACAGGGTGACTCCATGTAGGATCTACTGCGCACAGAGCATGCACTAAGAGATACAACAAAAGAGGTGCATGCAGAAGAAGTATGAACAGAGACACAAGATATGCCTATGGAGGAAGAAATCGAGAAGGAGATAGGAATGGATACATAGATGCCAGAGACATCTGAGCCATTAGATGACCAAATAAAGAGGACATGGGAGAAAGAAAGTGGCTCTAGGAAGAAAGAAAATTCCCATAGAAAACCACTTCATACATCACTGACAACATATGATGTTGAGATCGTAGCCACAACAGTCGAGGATCAACTATCATAGGTGTGGGAGAATGTTGAGAAGCACATGGATTCAATTATGGAGCAAGTACAAGAAGTGAAAATTGTGCTGGATTAGTTCAGGATCAGGGCAGAGCATCCATAAAAAGATAAAAAAACAAAAACTAGGGAAGGAATGCTTGTTGAAGAAACAATGCAAATCACAGTGCAGGAGAGTGTCAATTTTATCATAACACCTGAGATATTTTTCATTGATGAGGAGGCAACACAGAAGCCTTTGAAGGAAATTGGGACATTGGACTTGGCATTGGAAAATATCCCGACGAAGTCATTGTATAAATTATAGATTAGTGTCGTGCAAGAAATTCAATCCAGGGAAAGGTCTGATGCGACAAAATTACATATAGCATAGGGAGAAAACATCACACTAAAGGAATAAATCAGCCAAGAAGGGTAGGAAAATAAGATGTCACAACAAAAGGTAGAGGATATGGAGAAACACATAAGAAAATTATTTCAAACCATCCTAGACAGCGCAGGGCCAGAGGAAGTATCTTCTAAAGATAAGATGAGGAAAATAACACAAGCCTTGGAGCAGTACAAGAGACAAACAAAGGAGTTGGAGGAGCGCGAAGTACCCACTACTCCTCAAGAATTCAGATTCCAGTGAGAGAAAGATGCAACATCATCTACAAAAAACATAGCATAGGTGATACAATGAATAATAAATTTGTTGGAGAAGAGCACCCAACTATGGACACAACTTTTAGAAGATGGGAGCTTGCAAGAGCTATAAGGAAGGGAAGATAGAGTGCATGCATTAATGGAATATTTAAAAAAATGACAAAATACAATTCCAATGCCCAAGAAAATAAATATTGCGACAGAGATGAAGAGCCTACAAGTAGAGGAGAAATTAGTGCAGGCGCAAAAAATTGCAAGACATGCTCAATTGGAGCCTCTGCAGGAAAAGGCAGAACAACTGGTTATGGAGATCGACGCAACAAAATCAAGGGTGGAGTAGATAGTCTTGGTGGGAGGATAAATACTGAGACCTCCAGTCACTGCGCAGATGTTAGAAGTCATTGCGGAGAAGAGAAACTAGGGCCAGGAGCAATGCCATCAAATAACAAAGATTTATGAAGCACTGGCATAGGCAGTGAAAGATGTATGAGTTAGTGAGTTACTCGGGACAAGTCACGATGTCAGTGTTGGGGGCCTGTTGGAATAGGACAATTTTGGAAGAAAATAAAGGAAGTTTGAAGAAATCAAGGCAGCGCTGGAAAAATGGGGAGCGTACCAAAAATAAAGGAAAATCAACCTACAAACAGAAGAAAACCAGCGTTGGGGAAAAGCAGTTACAAAGTAAAAAAAATATAGTGGAGAAATTGGAAAGTGGACAAGCGTCGAATTGGATAACAGTTGGATAGAGGACCAGCTGAGATTGAGCAGTTGGAAAGTGGAAAAACCTAATCCGTTAGAGTTAGGTTTTTTGTAAGGGATTTGTCCCATTTTGTTGTATAAGTAGAATGTATTATGACTATGAAAAGGTTTTCCTTTAGTTGGTTAGGAGGTTTTTGTTGAGAGATTGGTTAGATGTTCTTAGTTTTGTGAAGACTATTATGATTTGTGGAGATCGGTTATAATGGAGAAAGAAATGTATAGTGCGCAACACTAGATTTTTCATGACTATGAATAAAGAGCCAAAGCGACAAATATTTGTGGATGTAACTAAAAGAGGGGGTGAACCATAGTATATATGTGTTATGTGTGTATTTTTGCAGTCTTTCTGATTATACTTTCTTTAATAAGTTTTATGATGAACATGTTAGAATAACAGAGGAAATAATATTGTGCACTGAGGATAAACTGATGAAATAAGGAGAACAACACTAAATGGATGAATGCCATAGTTAGTATTCATATCTGGATCTTATTTTGCAGTAGATGAATATATGTTTGTTGGTATATGTTGTTATAATGGTTAATGGATTTTTGTTGGAATAGTTGTGTAAATGGTCAGAACTAATATCCAGTTAGAGTTAGCATAATACATGGGAATTCTAGGGTTAACATGTGAGTAGATATAATTCCTATGAGAGAGGAACATATCCCATCCCATGGTTGTAGACACTTGAGTCCTGCGGCCATCTATAGAATCCATATTGGGTGAGACTATGCAGTGCACTTTGTGTGATGTGTTTCCTTCTAGTATCCAAAAGGGTCAATGGTCGAAGGGTTGTTGGTAATCCTGTAGTTAGAACCCATTTCAACCCAAAGCAACCAACAAAAGGTGTCTTTTTCATGGTTTAGGTAGCATGAAAAAGAGTTAAAAGTGAGCTCACTATTTTTATCTTTCATGGTTTAACGAGCACAAAAGAGAGTTAAAAGTTTGCTCGTATGGAGAGAACGAGTGATTTTATAACTAGCTTCTATGTTTTAAGCACATGGAACCAACCTAGGAAATCATGAATGAAAATGGGTGTCGAAAAGTGAGTTCCACTCTTAGCAATGGCTCTCTACATGGGTAGGTGGATGAAAAATGGAGGCCAAATAATGCAAGAGGCAAGTGGTCAAGGGATACTACAATAATAGGAAGCGAAATCTGGGAAAAAACCAGTGTAGTGAAGTGGTGCATGATGGTAGAATCAAATTCATAAGAGAAGATAAATAAACATAAAACATTGGAACCCCCTTAGGATATGGAAATCCAGGTACTATCTAGGGAACCCATGGAGGGTAGACACTACCATGCAAGTTATGACATGCAAACAAATGGAGTGGCTAATGTCACAACTTGATGGGATCGAACCTAAGGCATTATGACAACAAAATGGATGGTCAATAATGCAATATGATACTGTAAGGAAAAACCTATCCCTATACACCAATTTAAGAACACGTACCTCAATTTTAGTGGAAGTCATCATATTTTTAGAAAATTCCACGTAATCTTGTCAACACATGTAAACTAGATTCTGGGGTCAAAACGCATAGTGAAATCTCAAAAAGAACAATGTTTTTTGGATTTTTTGGATTTGATATATGAAAAAAAAAAATGACACCACACCTATATACAAGGAACTACGCCTCTTAACTCTTTATGCAAAGTAGAACCCATTTCTAGGCTCAAGAAAAATATATTTTTCATAATCGATGAACTCATGGGCCATTGTTGGCATCATATAGTTCACCATGCTAGGGCCGTGCCAAATAGTAATGAATTTTTGTGGTCAGAGAAAATCATCATGAATGGTTTCATGAGCTATGAAAACTCCTTGATGATGCTCATTTAGACATAAATGAGATATGAAACATAACTCTTCAGAGGATAGGGGAGCAAAAAACATAGTGACTAGTTCTGAAAAATATAACCAAGGAAGAAAAGGGTCAAGACTATGAATTATACCATGTGCCCCCAAAAATGCTCCCAATCCTGAATGAAGGCTCATCATGATAAATCTCATCAATTCTGGTAAAATATGAACAATGGGTCACCTCATCCATGGGCTCAACTATGGAATACATGACATCCAATATGGCCTTATCTAAAGGAAATATAGTGTCTAGGAAATCATAAGAAATTGGAGAGTCAACAACCTATATGGGTGAAGTAGGTTGATCAAACTTCATGTGAAGGTGGAGGTACTGAC
>ML795154.1:301810-341160 GCA_009831015.1 Picea engelmannii
CACCAATACCCATGTATGCACTGTGGGAATTACCCACAAAGGGTACGTTAAAAATCGCATTGGATCCAACATTTGGGTTGCAAAACACTAACTGATCGATATTGATGATTTTCCCTTGGTGAGGGAAACATAAGGCCATAAAGATAAGCAAGATAACCATAATCATCTCATAGAACCAAGTATGCTTGAGTAGTATATTTTAATCAAGAGGTGCATCGACTACCTCTATGAAAACAAAGATAGTATTACCACCAAGATCAATGGGAAATGTAATGATAATCCCATGGGGATGGAACATATTTCCATCGAACGCTTTAAATATGGTTGCAGACATATTGATCTTAAAAGAGCCAATGGATTTCCAACATGACATGGACATGATACAAGTCGAGGCTCCTTCATCAATGATGGTGCAAAGGATGTTCTTCGCTAGTACTATCAATTTGATTTGAAAATTGATTTGGTGGGAAAT
This sequence comes from Picea engelmannii, assembly GCA_009831015.1. NCBI lineage: Eukaryota > Viridiplantae > Streptophyta > Pinopsida > Pinales > Pinaceae > Picea > Picea engelmannii. The sequence continues at coordinate 302,283 of ML795154.1, forward strand.
CCTATGATGAAACTAATCTGAATCAAAGGTAATCAAGCTCGACTCTGAGGGATGAACCCCACCTATCACAAACAAAAAATATTTTTGTTGTGCAAGGAAACTTTGGAGAACTTAAAGGGTATACATGGCACATGGTGTTTGGGCCAAGTCTTCCACATTGTTGTAGTTGTGGGTGGCCCATACATTTGGATTATGTGTCATATGTCAAATAACACCCTTCGGGGGGTGAATAAATGTGTCAAAATATGGCTTATAAATATGGAGAGAGACACTAGGATGGGAAGAGGAGGTAGAATCTTGTGGGGGAGGAGTAGTCTCAGGATTGTCATAGTTTTGTCTTGCGTTTGAAGGGATATTGTTTGATCACACATGAAAACTGTAGCATTTGAAGATGAACCCTCATATTGAGGGGTACCTACCATTCCCCCTTGAGGAGGGATAGGATTTGTTGAGGTTGAGGGGGGAAATGATTATTTAAGAGAGTAGGATGTTAGGGGGCCTTTTATTGTTCCAATAAATGATGGATGTGTCAGGAAAATACACTTCCATGGTAAACCTAGGAGAAGACAGGAAGAAATATTTAAGCTATAAAAGGAAATGAAAAAACAAACACAAAGTACACATATATTTTACCCTGTAAACCTAAATGGGAAATTAGAAAAAAAATGTTACATTCCTAACCTTGGTCCACACCTAAGACACAATCAACATCATACCCTCTTGTTTCTGCAAGGATAACCCTGTAGCCAATTCAACTTACATCTACATGACCAACAACCCCTAATGGTTTCTTTTAAATATTAGATTTCATAGCATTAAAACATGTCTTATTTATAGGATTTATAGTAGGAAAAACCCTAAATAAAGGTTCCCAAAAATGGTTACATATCCACATAGATCATTGGCTACAAATCCCACAAATCTCATGATTATGTTACAATCAACTACTAGTCGACCTCCATTCGGTCTTCAGCCAGTTGCCACATGACCTCCTATTGACCTCTTGTTGGTTGACCTCTTTGAATTGTTTTCAATCACTTCAAATTCAAATTTCTTGTCGGATTATATCCCATTCGATCCACAATTCAAATTTCACTCCCCGTTGATTCACAACAACTAGACTTTCACTGTAAAGAATATAAAAACCCAACATTCTCCCACTTGTTGTCTTATTTGTTGAGATGAGAATTTCCTCAACTTTTGTTCATAGACCTAGGGTAGTAATTCCCCTTTCCTCTCTACACCAAGAGAACTTCACAACACTCATAGACTTTGTCAAAGAGTCTGTTATGTTTTCAAATGTGTTTAGTTTATCTAGTAGCACCTTGTTACTTTCCACCACATATCTCACAAAATGGTATTGTACATCAATATGCCTAGTCTTGGAATGATAATCTAGGTTCTTTGCCATAAATATTGCACTTTGATTGTCACAATTTATCTTCATAGCTATCTGCTCAAATATGATCCCTGAACACAGCCATTGCAACCATACTTCTTATTTTCTTCCATTAGTGGCTACCATGTATTCAACTTCTATTGTTGGCAAGGATATGACTTCATGTCACTTAATCATCCAGTTGATTGCTCCACTGGACATATTGAACACATATCCATTGGTCGACCTTTGCCGATCCATATATCCATCCCAGTCAGTTGATTTCATACCATCACATAAATTATACTACCAAAAACACTTTCATAGGGAACACATGACATGCCCTCTATTTATTCTTGTGTCTTTGTAAATTGTTCAACAATTAACCTTGCTCCCACAGGAATTGGAACCTTTATAGGTTTGCAATCCTTCATGTTGAAACAATTCAAAATTATTTCAATATACTTCTTTTGATTCAACCATATCTTTGTATCTACTCGATCTCTATTGATCTCCATTCCTAGAACTAAGTTCGTTGCACCAATATCCTTCATGTCGAACTTGGAGGATAGTTTCTTCTTAACCTCCTTTACTGTATCCATGTTATTTCTAATCAGCAATATGCCATCGGCATTCAATGATACATATATGAAATTCCCACCTTCTTCCTTGGAATATATGTAGTGATCAAGTTTTCTTCTCACAAATCCCAAAATAAGGATGTATTTGTCGAAATTTTAATACCACAACCTTGGTGTTTTGTTTAGACCATAAAGGGATCTCTTCAATTTGCACACTAGATCTTTCTTTCCCTTTACTATAAATCCTTCAAGATGTTTCATGTAGATTTTTTCTTGCAGGTCCCCATTTAGGAATGTTGTCTTCACTACTCTATTTCTAGATCAAAGGTTGTAGCCAGAGACATTAGTACTTTCCTTGTCCATAAACGTTATGTTCATTCTCTCGAAAAATCCATTTTTTGTGGGGTATATGGTGTGGTATTTTGGCGTGCTATGCCACACTGCTTGTAGAACTGCTCAAAATCATTTCCACATAATTCACCACATTTTTCAGTTATCAACAACTCAATCTTCTTATCTGTTTGGTTTTCCACTAAATACTTAAACTCTTTGAATTTATTTAAAACCTATGATTTCTTCCTCAGGAAATATATCCATGTCTTCCTAGAAAAATCATCTATGAGGGAGACATAATACAAGGATCCACCAAGTGAAGACACAATTACAGGGCCAAACACATCACTATGAACCAATTCTAGAATTCCATTCCCCCTTGTTTCTCCAGATGGGAACCTCACTCGAATTTGTTTTCCATATATGAAATTTTCACAAGATTTGACTTCTAAATTACATTTAGGAAAATCTTCGACCATACCTTTATTGCGCATAACTTGAATTCCTTTTTCTCTAACGTGTCTCATCCTTTCATACCATAGCATGGTCGGGTTGACTTGACGAAGAATTGTCGAGTTATTTTGAATCGAATCAGCCCGAGTTGAGTTGATTTGAGTCGAAATCAAGTCGACTTCAAGAACAACAATGTTATTGCATCTAGTCGAGTCAACATTCCCCAATAACTTGTATAGGTTTCCAATACAAACTGCTTTCATTAATACCATCACACATCTAACCATTTTGCATGTATCCTTCTAAAATAGAGTGTGCACTCCCGCATCACTCATCTTACTAACATATATCAGGTTTCTGTCCAAACCTAGAATATGTAGCACACCGCAAAGGGTTCTACTCCTCCCATCCCGCAATATCAGTCAGACTCTTCCTCGTCTGACAATTTTGGTTGTTTATTCATCCCATAAGAAAACATATCCTCCTTCATATTATTCATATTCATAGAACCATTCTTTATGTGGTGTCATATGATTGGATTCTCATGAGTCAATAAACCAAACATCTTGATTTAATTGTGTACTGGTCGACGCCAGATACACATTGCCTCCCTTATCTGGAGTAGTCTTTCTCTCAGTCAGTTGCTTCTCATCGGATCTTGTACTAACTTCCATTACCTTCGAATTGTAGTCCCTTTTATAATTCTGATTTTTATCACATTTCCACCATGTTCTCGTTGACTAAACATGAGATTTAGACCTACCCTTCAACTTTGAATTTCTACCGGAGAATTTTTCTTTATCTCTATCAACCGATTCACCTCTCACCACTAAATCATCTTTGGTAAATCCCCATGTTCTTCATTCTCATTTATTCTAATAGTAAATATGAAACCACATCTTCTAGTTCTAATGTGGTTGAATTACTGCCTATAGCCACGACTAAGCTATCCCAAGAGTCTAGAAAAGAAAATAATAGGATAATACATTTCTCCTCCTTAATGATTTTGATGTACACATAATATAGTTGGATTATTATGGTATTAGAGACATTTGAATTCTCAATTACCAAAATTCCCTCACTCATCCTCAGAAGTTACAATTTATTTCTAAGGAATATCTTATTTACCAAGGATTTCGACTGGTACAAGCTTCCCAACTTGTCCCACAATTTCTTGGCTGAGTCTTTTCCTAAAAAATTCAACAACATTGAATATGAAAGACACAGTCAAATCATACTCCTTTCCCTCCTCTTGAGTTTCTCCCATTATTCCTTTGACATACCTATTAGAATGGTACCTAGACAGATCGATGCCCATTTCTCTTGATCTATAATGAGATTTTCAATTTTAAGCTTCCAAAGCTCAAAATTCTGGCCATTGAATTTTTCGATCTCTATTCTCAAGTTACTTTCCATTATTTAAGAACAAATTTAAAGATCTCTATTCTTCCAACTCTTATTGGAACTAGGGTTTAGCTCAGATAAAAGGTTGTTAATCCAATCTCTGATACCACATGTCAGGAAAATATACTTCCATGCTAAACCTAACATAAGAGAGGAAGACAAATTTAATATATAAAAGGAAATGACAAAGAAAACACATAGTACACATATATTTTACCCTGGAAACCCAAATGGGAAAACCAACATTCCTTGAGCATATTACTCTCTTATTGTCTTATTCATTCAGAATAAAAGGTTACATACCTAACCTTGGTCCACACCTAAGACACAATTGGCATCATACCCTCTTGTTGTTGCAAGGATAAACTTGTAGCCAATTCGACTTACATATACATGACCAACAACCTCTAATGGTTTCTTTTAAATATTAGCTTTTACAACATTAGAAAATTAATTATTTATAGGCTTTATAGTAGGAAAAAACCTAAATAAAGGTGCTAAAAGATGGTTATAGATGCACGTAGTTCATTGGCTACAAATCTTGTGAATCTCGATATTTGGTTATTGTCGACTTCCAGTCAGATTACCAGTCGACCTCCATTCAATCTTGAGTCGGTTTCCACAGGACCTCCTGATGACATATTTTGGTTGACCTCTTCAACTTGTCGTCAATCACTTTGAATTTCTATCAATCAATTCGACTTCGACTTATCTTCCAGTCAATCCACCTCGACTTGAATTTCACTCCCTATCGATCCACCTCGACTAGAATTTCACTGTAAAGAATACAAAAACCTAATAGGATGCCATCCTTCCAAGGAAACTAATGAGTAGAATGGTCCTCCCCACAAATCGTGCAAAGGAAATGACTATTATTCCTATATTTTGTGACCCCCTTATTTGTTTTGGGTTGGAGTCCCTCGCTCATTATTGGAGTTTTTCTTCTTATTCCTCTTCTTTCCCCCAGGTTGCTAAGGATTCTTCAGTTGCATGGATTTCACTGAATTCACCTTAGAGGTCTAAGTGGGGATTGAGATAGTTTGAGAAATAGGAAGAACAACTGACGGGTTTGAAGAAATGTTCATGTGACCCATCTAATTAGCAATTTTTCTCATAGAGGCATAGAAAACATAACCAACCACACCATTAGCATGGGGTCCTAGGTTTGGTTTTTTTAGATTAGTTGAAGGTAGAGGATCATGTAGGATGATATCATAAAGAGTACCCAACCAGGAATAAATCAAATATAAGTGTTGGGAACACAACATGGTCTTCTCTTTAGTATTTACCCATGCCATGGCACCATCCTTGGAAATGGGTAGTAAAAGAGACTTTGTGAACCACTCCATTAGGAGTTTGTCATGAATATAGGTTTTGATCATCCTACGTCGTTACCTCCACTCATGTATATGATCAGAGATGTGGGTGGAATTATCTTGACATTGGATGCCAATAACTCTATTCATATCTCATTTCTAATGAGAAATTGGTAATGTGTCAAAAATGCCATAGCCAATTTGTTAAAAATATTAAACGAAATTCCTTTTAGTTCGATATACCATTTCACGAAACCTATGGTAACATATTGTTGGAAAATACACAACCATATACTTTCATCCATCAAGGTGTTGGATGAACACCACAAATGATATGTCATGATGTGTGTGAATAGGCCTTCTCTCGAATTTTGATCAAATTTTGGCATGTCAGATGAGAGCTTCGTAGGTATAAATGACCATGTGGGACCCTGGGAAATGGGGTCATTAGACAAATGTGAAATATCAATCAAGTCTAATGTTTCCAATAAGGGAAACCATGTATAATAAAATGAATACTGGGACGAGGATGAAACTCTTAGAGTCCTAGAAGAACCTTATGATCCCCCTAAGTTTGTTCTTGTAGAAGGATATGATGTTCTCAAAGGGTAATTTACCCTAGGAATGGAAGCATCCTAGGAGCATGACTACTCTTGGGACTAGAAATTCCCCCAAGGATAGACATAGAACCAACATGAATCTGACCTCCCAAACAAAAACTATCCCCAGGGAAGAAACCATCGGGACTAGAGGTAGGGAGAAAGGGATAGCTACCCCACTGTGTAAAATCCCCCCCAGGAAGGAAATGGCATGCTACCCCATGGTATATTGAATACCCTAGAAACATTTCTTCCCCTATAGTAACTAGGAAGAGCCCCAAACCCACTATGTATATTCCAACTGAAAGGAAAACCAACATTCGACATTGCCACACCACTTGTAGGAATGGTGAAGGTAGAGGGAATTCCACCTCCCATGCTAAAACCCAATTTTGGCCCCTAGTGGAAGTAGATCTAGATGTGGGCATACACACTAACAAGATGGGTGTAAGAATTCTTGGTATGCTAGAAAAAATAAGAATAGACATAGCTGGTATCCCTTATATGAAGGAACCTAATGATATGGGAAAATATGAGATAGGTTCAATGGAACTAATGGATGGTAAGGAGGACATTACTAGGATTCCTCCCATAGAATTAGTCGATGGACTAGATTATTTATCTACACTAGGCACACTTGGACCCGAAATAATGTAAGGCTCATTGAACAAAGAAAAAGGCTCACTAAAAAATTCCCTAACCTGGATAAGTATAGGTGCACCAGGATCAGTAAAAGGAGGGTTGAAATTAGGTGGAGGAATCTCATCAACTACTTCTACTTCAAAGGCCAAGATCTCTTCAAACTAGTTGTTCGTCTCTTTGAATTCTTTGTCACCTGTCTCGCATCACTTAAGAGGTGGTTGTACCTCCATGATGGGATCAATTCCTCATAATTGACGAGATCGGCATGATGATTCATCCATGGTGAAAATAATATTTGAAACTCAAAACACAATTCAACCTAAGGCTGACATAGACTTAGAATCAAAGAGCATAGCCATAACAAATCTAGGAAAATAATAAGAAAACCAAAGGATTAGGGGGCCTCCCTCCAAGGGAGATTAAGTCCCCACAATATTGGCTAGAAAAGGTATGAGGAGCAGTTACGATAATCTATGTGAATCATCCCTGACAGGTGCAAGTACCTTTTATTAAGGCAGGCACCCTCTGGGGGAATTGAGACCATGATTGAACCTAGACACCATATACTACAAGCATGTACCACCTTAAGTCACTTCTATAGCTACCTAGGAATGGTCACTAAGGATACCACCTCGCAATAAATGAGTGGGTGAATAGTCACAGTTTCGACCACATGTAAGGGTAGGGTAACTATGCTCAAAGACTCGAAAGTGATGCCTCACAGGGAGGTGTCAACACTAATGAAACCCACGTATATGTAGTAATCGAAGAAATACACAAAACACCAAAACAAGAAGAGAGGGGTAATCACCCTACTTTCTATTATGAGACCTTATTCTTAACTCCTATGTTAGAAGAGGCTCCCAACACACTGGTTGTTATAATGGATTTACACACTCATTAATGACTCTAGGTTTTGTTTCGTGGCCTTGGATATTTTACTCTCCAATCCTATTCCAAGTCCCTGAGCCGATATAATGTTGGTGTGATGATAAATAAAAGAGTTTAGTTGACTTTATATTACAAAATATTTTTCTTATGGTTGTTTTTAAGTCAAAGGAAATGGATGAAACTTTAAGTGATGTTATGACTCTTCACCAACCAAAGCAATGAAAAGATGCCAATGATTTGATGAACTCTAGCTATGAGAGGAAAATAGGAATTTTTCTTTGAAAATTTCACAATGCAACCTTACAGTCACCAAGAAACCATGCAAGCCAAGCCAAGAAACTAAGAATATCTTTCAACCAAACACAATTATGCACTTTTGTTTTCAAATTCTCAAATGCTTTTATGCAATATATATATATATATATATTTTCATTTTCTATTGATATTCAAAACGTTTCTTAAAAAAATCAAGAAAATAGATCTACAAACCAAAAAACAACAAATTACAAGCAAGGTCTATAGTATATTGGTAGTGATTCACCAAAGGAAAATCCAATGTCTCTATGAGATCAAAAACATAAAACTTGGAAAAATGATCTAAGGGAGATCTAGAGTTTGGTAGCGGAAATTTGGAGGGGTTTTGGTGCACTCTATATTTACCAAAAACATATTATATAATATATCAAAAGACATCCCAAGAAATCCTCTATCTAATTTTCTTAAACTAATCAAGAAAATATATCTACAAACCAAAAACTAGCAAACAATAAGCAAGGTCTGTAGGATATTGGTAGCGATGCACCAAAGGACACTCCAATGTCTCTACGATATCAAAAACCTAAAACTTGGAAAAAGGTTCTAATGGAGATCTAGAGTTTGGTAGAGAAAATTTGCAGGGGTTGTTGTGCACTCTATATTTGTCAAAAACATATTATATAATATATTAAAAGAAAACCTAGGAAATCCTCTATCTAATGTATTTGGTTTAGATGCAATCTGAGTTCTCTATCAAAAGGCGTTATCCAAACCATCCATGCAATCGTCACAAAAAATATGAAAGACAACTTATTATAAATCATAAATTATTTCTCTTTACGGACACCAATTTGGACGATTGTTTTTTGAAACAAGTAAATTTTCAAGAGGAATGTAGATTTACATTTATTTCCTTCTAATTCTGCATAGAAAGTTACATAATTTTATCTGAAGGTTGTGACCCTCTTTTAAGGGAAAAAATATTTAAGATTCAAGGAAGAAGACAAAGGTTGTCCCCAATATGGTTTCCAATTCTGTTACAGAGAAAATATCACCAATTGGATTGTAATATCTCTCTAGGATATACCTATTGATCCTAAATAGATAGTGGGATAGAATTCTATGGTTCTCCCTAGATCCAAACAATATGTTTCCTATTTTATGCTAAGAGATAGTACAGAGGCATACCTTTTCCTTTGAAGGGAATCCTCACGTTTCCTTGGCTAGTGTAGTCCTAAAGATATAGCTCCAAGATCCTTCAACCTACTACCTACATACAAGAGATAAGCAAGATCCCCTAGATGAATTTTTTTATCTATCCCGATCTATTCAAGGTGAGAGAAGATATAACATATATCATTGAACATGAACAATATGAAAGGGGAAAACCAATGATCTATATATCAAAATGAGATAAATACATCAATATCATTTACCTCAAGGTGAATATGCATTCCTCCTTTCCCATTGCTCCTTGCTCCTCCTCATATTTTCAACCAATATAGGAAACCTGACTACAACTGATGTAGAACGGAGAATCACCTCTATATTTTGGCAACATAACTATGTGAATGATTCTTATTTCTCATTCTCAATATTGGCCTTCCTTATATATATATATATATATATATATAGAGAGAGAGAGAGAGAGAGAGATATTCTTAGAAGAGGCTTTGGAGAGCTTCTAGATCTTCTTGAAACCAATGGAGACTCAAATGTTGTGAGTTACAAGGCTCATGCCATGAATAACCAACTCATATATTGCTCACCTCTTTGAAACTCCGCAAGTATAGAAGGTTACATGAGAGGTCACTAGTTTCACATAGTCAACCAGTGACATGGTCACAAGTTTTCATATAGATGACTAGTGACATGTCACTCTTCCTTGGTATACTGACAAGTGTCCCTCCTAAAAAATATCAAAATCATAAGTAGAAGAGTGTGTCTCAATTGTCATATTTTTCTATGTCCCTCCTAGCACTGTAGGGTAATTAAAAATGTACCTGTGTAGGCCATTACAGTACTTCAGAACCAGGTGCCCCTCAGAGTCTCTGATACCCAACTTTGAGAGTAAGGTATGAAATATGTTAGTGTACTCTAACACCATCTGGCCTCTTTCCTGGTGGACAATTTTCCATATCATGTACTGGTCATCATAGTTTTCAATAGGGTGTAAGGTACTAGATGTAATATAATACACAAAAACAAGAATATTCAACAGATATCAATGGAAAAACAAAATATCAAGAAGAGAAACATTAGAAATGATACTTTTATTTAGAGAAAGCATTGTTCACTTGCCTCTTCAAGGGGGAAACCTCAAGTAGAGAAGAGCTCTATTACAATAATTCTCAATAAAAATACATCCCATTCCTCCTACTCTTATTTATACTAATTGTATATTCTAAATATAATTCTAGAGTAAGATCCTTCTAGAAGCATAAGCTTCTATTAGGTCTTCTTACATTGACTTGTTCACATTTATTAAATAGGCCTTATTAACTAACGTCAACCTTTATTACATGAAAATATATTATTCTACCTACATGAGGGGTTAAAGAGGTTAGGTACCTAACATTCCCTCCCACTTGAAGAATACCCTTGTCCTCAAGGATTGAGATGAGTAAATTGTTGCAGAATGGTGGCCGGCTCCCAAGTGGCATCTTCTGGAGTTGCATCTTTCCACTTCACTAACACTTCCTTGATGGTTTTTTGACGGAGATGATGCTCATGCTAGTCCAAGACCACTTGTGGTTGCAACCAAACAAAACCTTCTTCATCCAACTAGTTTGAGTACAACACTTAGTTCCAATCACCTTCTTTAAGAATGAGACATGAAAAACAAGATGGAGCTTAGAATGACTAGGAAAAGCTAACTGGTAGGACACCTACCCCACTTTCTTGAGAATTTTATAAGGACCATAAAATTTGGGAGAATTTTTTTGACAGTGGTCAAATTTGAGTGAATTATGCTTATAAGGTTGCAGATGAAGAAACACCTAGTCCCCTTCAACAAATTTTCATTCGGAACGACCTTGATCTACTTGTTCCTTCATGTGATTCTAATTCATGGCCAAATTTTATTTGAGGGTATGGAGAATGGCCTCATGAACTATAAGACTTTTTCCAACCTCCTAAAACTTCGAGACACCTGGAATGTATGAGAGAACTGACGGTGGATTTTTTCCATATATTGCTTCAAAAGGAGTCATGTGAGTAGCTATATGGTAAGATGTGTTGTATCACCATTCATCTAGGGATAACCATTGAGCCCACGTATTTTGTTTGCTAGATGCAAAACACATAAAATATTTTTCCAAACTCTTGTTCAATTTATTTTGGCCATCATTCTAGGGATGATAGGTGGTTTTTAGATGCAATTGGGTTCCCTAGAGCCTGAACAATTCTTTCCAAAAAAAATTGGTGAAAATGGGATCTTTGTCAGAGACAACAGAATGAGGCATCCCATGAAGCTTGAAGATATTATCCATGAAAATTTGAGCCATCATGGATGTTGTTGAGACCTGAGTCTGCACCCCTACCCCTCCTCACTCATTACCCTATAGCTCCATCAAAACCTCATACCTTTTCATGTTGGTTAAGTTGGTCCCCCATTACTAAAATGACTCATTTTTTATGATCATTACCCCTCTTGACTGATTTTTGCACCATCTTTTGTTTTATTTAAGTGTAATTATATGTTATGGTTTGGGTCTGAACTACTTGTCATCATGTTTACCATTGTTTGAGATCATACAAGGTGTAATAGTATTTTATATGCACATACAAGGTCGATTTCAAGAACTAAGTTATTCTTGCAAATATTGTTGGCGCGCTAATTTTTAAATTATTTAAGAATTTAATGTGTTACTTTAAATATTTAAACCATTTTAATGGATCATGCATATGTGTGTGATCATAAACGAGCACCTCCACACCATTCTACATGCATTTTCATCATTATACACCATCATTAATGGTTGTGAGAACGGTATTGTTCCATCATGGCTACTACAGGTTGTACAGAGGGTTAATAACACACGAGTATCGAGTTCAACATGAAGAAGTTCTCATTTAGTGCATCATTGATAGCAGAAGTACTCTGTACACCATGGTTCCTCCCTGATATCTATGCAAGTTGAAAAGGACCGAACCCCAAGGCCTTGAGATATTCAAGGCCATACTTGAAATCAAGGATATTTTCATAGAGGTGGAATGATATGACTTCCTGTGTGCATTTGAAGGACACCACATAGGCATAACTATGTTATTCATGCAGACGTTCGATGGTTTCCAGACCCAACTTGGGGATACCTACATTCATATTACAGAGAACTTCATTGTATTATCTTGCACTCTCCCTGTCTATGGGGAAAGGTGGTTTAAGAAAGGAAAGTTTCCTCTCAACCTCTGCAACAAATTCTTGGTTCCCAAGCAACAAGACCCTGACTGGAGTCAAGGAATCCATGTGTTGTGGATAAAGGAAGATTGAAAGGGAACCCTAGTAGCGGTGCATAGGTATATAATAGGTGAGGGTGGATTCAACATAGTACAATGTTATCACCTTCGTTTCCTTATGCATCTAAGTGGAGATAAAGAGATAAACTTACCTTATTACCTACTTAAAATCCTGACCAAAATGGTCAGGAGGGTTCAAATCCACCCTAGATATGCTCATAAGAGCCTGTACCATCAAGGATTAATCAAATTGCTAGTGTCTTTCTCCTTAGAGGAAATTAAAATTCCTTGGGGTTATTTCTTGAAGTATGTGGGATTGAAGGAGTAGGAATAAGTGCTAGATTCGTGGAAGGAAGGTGATTTAAGTAAATATAAGACATAGGTTAGGGTATATCCTGATCCTGTGAGCCCAATGAAGCCTCTCCAACCTGCATCAAATCAGAGGAAAGGCCCCAAAACAAGGAACAATCCCTCGAAAGAAAGAAATCCAGAGACCCCCATGAAGGATGAGTCCCTTAGCATGCAACTAATATCTTCTATGGGTAATGGGAAGTAGAGAAAAAGTGGAAAATATTCCCACATGCATCCACCTGCACTAGAAACACTACATAGGTCTCTGTCATTCAACCATTCATAGGAGGAGTAGAGAAACCCCATCAAGAAACAACCTAAAAAACCTAATTAAAAACCTAAAGATTGTTCCCACAAAATCCTTACCTAAATCATTCCCTGTAGCCAGAAAAGATGGAAAGAAAAAGGGAGAACAAAACATTGAAACACCAAGCAATCCAAAAAGGAAAACCATAATTACAAACCAATTGATACTGAAATCCAAGGCTCTTTTTAATCCATCATTAAAATACTCCCAACCAATTGTGATTGAATATGATGATAGCCATGAATTTGCCAACATAGAATAAATGGTTTCCCATACACTCAAAATGATTACAAAGGAAAAAGGGAAATCAAATAACCAAGGAATCTAATCTTACTTGCTAAAACAACCAAGGAATCTTCCACAATGTTCTCATCTCTTGGAAAAATGAGATATTAAAATCCAAGAAGCAACTATCAACAAGATCCCATAATTCATTTATGTAGGCCCTTAACCTAGGGTGCTTAGCCTGATACCAATTTCTGACTTGATGAAGAATCAACTCAGCATCTCCAAACATTGTTAGCTCTTCAAACTTCATGTCTTTGGCAGCTCTCAAACCCAAAACAAGAGACTCATATTCTGCCACATTGTTTGTTGCTTCAAATTCAATCTTGTAAGATAGAGATATGGTCTCATGGGTAGGGGAAATGAAGACTACCCTAGCACCAACACTCTCCCTAGAGGAGGCTCCATCAAAAAACATTTTCCAAACAGAGGTATTGAGAGAAGGATTTTCACAGGAGGCAATAGGTTTCTTTCTGATTTCAATAGGTGTTTGAGGAGTATCAGTGAGTTGTAACATATTGGCTCCTAAATCAGTATCAACTGCAAAAATGGGGTGGCTGGTAGTATTTGCTTCATCACTGATGATATAAGCAAGTTGTGCTTCCCTATAAATCCTTCTACATCCCCCCCCCCCCAAACACAGAAATGGTGGCATATGAAATATCCATATGCAAACTTCCCCCTAGTCTTTTGATCCAAGATCTAGACAAGAGCATCCCAAAATTATGGGGGACATCAGCCACCACAATATCCATGACCACACTTTTCATTGGAAATTGGAACAAGGAGACATTCAGGTATTTAATAACCCCAAGACACTTCACTTTCCTGGAATCAAATGAGTATAGGTCATGGTAGGTTTTTGTAACCTCCAACCCAAGCTCATCCATGACAGTCTTAGGCATGAGATTATGAGATGCCCCTGATTCCATCAAACAATTGTGCAACACTTTATCATGAATGTTCAATGATGTATAGAAAGGAAGGGGGGATTTATCCCTATCCTCTACCAAAGGTCCTAGTATGACAATTGATTTTTCATCTTAGACATTGACTGAGTCTGTGGGATGAGATGAAGGTTGAGGCTACAACATTTTGGAAAGGTACCTTTTGAAATCCTCATTCTTAACTAGATCCAAGAAAGGTACAGGGATTTTAATCTTTTGAATCTCATTCTCAAATCTAAAAGAGGAGGGAGGTTTCAAAATCTCCTTAACTTATGGGGTAGGGATCTTAACCACTTCTTGGGGGTCTTGTGCCTCTTTTTCTTTGCTGGTAGCTGCCACCTCCTTAGTAGGATTCTTTGTTCTAGTAGGTTGATCAGGAATGTTAGGCATTCCTCCTTTCTTCTTTGACTTGAGGCTGTATATATTTGGATTTCCATTGATCCTTTCCCCTTTTCTCAGCTCATTTAGTTCGCTACCCATGAGAGAATATTCATATGCAGATTGAGTTAAATGAGGGGATGAAGAGGTGTCACCTAGACAATGGATTTCAGGATCAACATCTTCTTCCTCTCCTTCTTCATCAGTAACAAGTTTATTTTGGAGAGGGGCTTGGATTTTTTTATCATACCTATCCATATTTCTTTGATATATTTGGATGATCTGAGGGGAATTAATGTGTCTTATAAAATTACCCCTATTATCAGTGTTTGGGGGTTCCTGTAGTTCTTCCTTCCTTCAAACTTCAATTTCTCCATTTCCGCAGAAATTAATTTTACCAGTTTTGTCAACACATCCACTTGAGGGGAGGCAATAGAGGAATCAGAGGTTGAAGCTTCAGCCCTACCTTTTCTTCTGTCTCTATCATATTTACTCCTAATCTTGTCAGCTTCCAATAAATTATACTCTACTTCAAGGGATGCATCTTGCATATGAGCTAAAGAGGTAGCTCTTCTTTCTCTCAATAGAAGGAAAAACTAGGGGTCAAAAGCATTGGCACAAGTAATCTTGGCAGAGGTTTATGTAGGATTTATTTCATTGGGAATCTTATTGTACATCTTATTAAACCTATTTGAGAAGTCTGAAATAGATTCCCCCTCTTCTCTCTTAAGTGACCCAAACTCTGTAATATAATAAAGGAAATCTTTTTTATCCTCCCAATGCCTTAAAAATGAATCATCCAGAGCCTCAATCATATCAATATATCCAAGAGTTAAGCCCCTAAACCATTTCCTAGCCTCTCCATCAAGGCTCTTTACAAAAAATCTCATCCACACATATTCATTTTTAATGTTATTATTATCTGCATAACTATAAAAAGATGAAAGGTGTTCTTCTACAGTTATGTCTTCCTCCCCTATGAACTTGTGCATGTACTTAAGGTAGTCTCCAGATAGGAGATCATTCATAGGATGAGGTAAGAAAAGAGGGGAACATCTAGAAACCACTATGGCATCCATTTTGTTTCTAGAAGGATTAGCACCTACCATTGGGATGTGAATTGTAGGAGAATCAAGGGGAGATGGAGCTTGGACAGGTAGGACTGGAGTTGTGCTGCTAGGGGAAAAGGGAAATGGTTGAGTGTTGGAGGAGAATAATATGGGGTTCAAAATAAAATAATTTCCCCCCTCTTTAGATACAACAACTTTGATAGGAGGAGTAAGAAAACCCAAAGTAGGAAAATCTTCTAAGCTCCTGGGTCTAAACCACTTTACAATGTCAAGGGAAACAAGGGTGTCAAAAATTTCTCCTTCCAAATGAAGACTAGAAGGGGGGAGTTCAACATGAAAGATTTCAAAACCTAAACTTCTGGAAACTCCAACAGATGGTATAAAAGGATAATTAGATGCAACTACTAGAGTTTTAAAAGAAGAATAATATAAATTACGAGAATCACCTGGTACAGCAGATGAAATCCCTTCTTGAGAGGTCTTTCCTTTCTTGATAATATTTTCTGGGTCAGCTTCAGGTGTTTCCAGAGGCAGTTGTGGAGTAGACCTCATGTGTCTACCTTTGGGAGCCACAAATGAAACAGTGGATTTGCCAGGTGCAAGTTGCAATCTTCAAGGTACTCATTTCTGATGCACCTTCAGAATCATAATTTCTTTGTCGTTCAATCCCAGGGAAATTTCTTCAATCTGTTCCCCATAAATGACACCAAGAATGTTATCACTGATAGTCACCCTCAGACTGCAAGAGGATAAGCCCATTACCCATCAAAATGTTTGTGGAGGTAGGTTTTATGAGTGGAGCTCAAATGGACAAAACTCAGTACAAAATGTTTTAACATAGAAACTAGGCAAGCAATGCATAGGGAAATGAGGTCCTCATTAACTTTAGTCAGTGGTTTTAGTTTAAAGGTGAGAAGAAGGAAGACTTAGTGAGAAAGGTGGAAAATTTTTCCATGGGCATCCGACCTTCAAGCAACTTGGTGAAGAAAACATTAGGCACAAGAGCACTCTTGAACTCGAGTTTTAGACACTGAAATATATTACAGCAGCATAATAATCAAACCTCCATTACTATGTGACCACAACAAATTGTATGGATCCTCCATGCATGAGAATTTCAGCATAAGAAGAAACAAGGTAACAAAGACTATACTAAAACTAGTCACAACAACATTATAATCAAACCTACATTACATACAACTACAACCCTCGTCTGGATCCTCCATGCACAAGTGTTCCATTATATATTAAACAATATAATGAAAGAAACTAACTTCTATTAATGCAAAAGTCTGAAGTCTCATACAAAACTAGAGAATAACTTTGTTATCAAAATATTACAAAATAGGGAGCTCTGCTCAACCAGTTGACGAACATAATAAAATCTTGAACTAATCTATTTATACTCAGATCAGTCCACAATTACCAGGAGTGTGATCTGACCATCCCATTCAAATGTTTTTGTCTGTGCAACCTTCTATCAGACTATGTGTGATTCTTCTTTCAGATGCAAGCTCAGATCAACATGGGCCTGCAGAAAAAACCATCCATCATTGTACCTTGGGCTAACAAATCTGTCTCCTTAGCCATAATGTCCATGCTTTCTATTCATGGAATGAGCTTAGGTTTCAACTACTAATCCCTGCTCATTAACTGAACCCTCCTCGGTATTGGAGTGTGGTTGGACAACTAGCAGGCGACCACCTGTCACTGTCGGATAAAATATTAAATCCACATGTGATTTTGGGGCTGCAAGAATCATTTTAGGCCCACACTGCTTTCGGGCCTGAAATGAACCCTCCTCCACCACATAGCCTCCCCACAAAAATGTGGTTAGTATTTCATCCCGCTCAAGGCCTTTTATCGCCCGAGCATGTTGTGGCCCCGAAATGATTTGATTCTGTTGATATGAACAGGATCTGAGATCTGGGTGCGCTGACTATTTTAGTGCCCCCGCCGAAGATTTTATTTACCTGCCAACTTTGGAATCCTTCCAAATGTTCTTGGAGATAGTTCTACATTGAACTGCACAGGGAATATCAATAATTGAAAACTACACTTTCCCGCTCTCCTGAGTTCATAGTTGTTACTCGTGACTATGGAAAATGTTATGTGATAACATAAAGGTCCAGATTTTCTCCGAGACTTCGAAGGTTCAGGAGATTCTTCACCCTGGAAAACAATGACCAAAACTCCCCCCGGAGTATCGAATCACAGAAACACTTAGGAATAAGATGGCTCATACTCACCCTCAAATCTACGATGGATATTCACTCTAGGACTTTGAAACTTCAGGGCTCTGGGCCTACCTTGCAACAAACAACTTAGAAACTACCTGAGCAAGGAAGTCCAAAGGTCTTAGTATTTAACGACTTTTCTCCTTTTCCCTATTGAACGATTGTGAGGGATTCCAACTTTTCCTGAATAGACCTCATTTGGTTGACCTTACACGAAGGTATTCTCCTCTTTGGGACTTATACTCACTATCCCCCCTTGATCTTCGACACTTGTATGAATTGAACTCTGGAGCACACTTTGTGCTCCTCTCTTTAGCTTGGGACTTGGAGAAGTCACCTACATACTCCTTGCACTATCTCTTTTGAGCTTTATCAACACTTAATGAAGTGTTGGCTCTATGCACTCCTTGCACTTTGTCCCCTCTTTGATATTTTACACTGCTCTAAGTGTTGGTTGTGGAGCCTGATTATGTTCCTGATTCAGAGGTCATTTATTTCAGCCATGTTTATACCCCATGAAGAATTTACACCACAGAAGTATGTACACTCTTCCACGCAGGGAAGTGCAGAGGGGGGGTACCCCCTCTGTGGGGTCCGGGGGGGATATTCCCCTAGCTGGGGGTTCAGGGGAAAAGCCCATGAAGGAAAAATTGCCTTGTAAATGTATATTGTAATTTCATTGTAAATCTGGACCGTCCATTATAATGTCACAGATCTAACGATAGAAATCATGTTAGGGTTTTTTGCCCTAGAAAGGAAACCCTCTATTATGAGGGAAATGTATTGCGGCTATGCATGATGGCGAATATTGTATTCTGAGAGAGGAGTCTGTGAGAGAAAGAAGAGTAAGTTACAACGACTTTTGCTGTAGGTTGTATCCCTTCATTTGCTAGATAATAATAAAGGAAGGACTTGGAAATTTCTCTGGTGGATGTAGCCCACACTAGGTGAACCACGTAAATCTGTGTCTCTCTTGTATTGTGTATCTTCTGTGTTTTGTTTCCGCATTTGTTTTATTTTATTGCTCCGCAGTCCTGTTTTTCTAACACTAAGTGTAGGCACACTCCTTGCACTTTCTATGTGAAAACCTTCACTACCTCTATTGAGCTTCTAAACTTGTAAATGGTTCGGTCTCCACACTCCTTGTGTTGGCATTGTGCACTCCTTGCACCGAGATTCTCAGAAGAGAAGCAATTGAAACTTACAACAACATTTAGAAATTATTCAACCAAACATTTAGATACACACACACAAACATAGATATAACAACATAACATTTATCCAATATGCAGAGATGAACAAGTTCACAGTCTCAGAAATGTGTGAGAAATTCTCTTCTTCTATATCTCTTCAACAATAATTTACAAGAGTTTCAACAACCTTTAGAAACATCCTCCTCTAGGCATAGAATATATTTATTTATACATGAAGGGGCTTCTCGAGCCTTCCCTCCAGACTATTCTAGTGCTTTCATATCACAATTAAAAGCTTCCTACCACTAAGCTGATTATAATAAATGAACAATTAAAATTCATAGATGAGTCGACGCTCAAAATATGTACAACCCTATAGGCATTAAAGACAATCTTCATTATATAGGAGCATATACAATGGCTCTAGCCTAAAGATCTCATGCGATATTTAATTACAACAACCTCAAAATTAAATTGACATGCACTCCTTGGGATCCAAACTAGTTTAAAGTGTGTTGCACTAGATGTTGAGACATATTCCACTAAGCTTCATTAATGATGACAATGATTCTCTTGTTTCATACTCCCATGGGAAAAATATCCATGGGCTCTTGTCCATGATCTCCTCAACTTCCTTTCCACGCTTTTGGATGTCTGCTTCAATTATCCAACTGGCATCTTCTGTTGGATGATTCTTCCATTTAACCAGATATTCATAATAAACCTCTCTCCTGGTTTTCTTAGAAATTCTCTGGTCTAAACTCTTTTCTACTTGAGGCTTCTCTACTATGGGAATATGTCGCATCCATTGAATCTCTTCCTGATCATTTGTTTCTACTGTGTCATCCATATCGTAAGGATATAAGCCAACTACAATAAATATTGGTGAAATTCCAATTTCCTCTGGAAGTTCAATCTCATAATCATTTGCAACAAATTTTCTGAGGATTTTACAAGGTCCTATATTCTTCATCTTCAATTTATTATCTTTCCCCCTTGGAAATATTTCCTTCCTCAGGTGTGCCAAGACTTGGTCTCCAAATTCAAAATTCACCTCTTTTCTTCTTAGGTCTATTATGTTCTTGTATCTATGGTTGTTATCCTGTAGATGTCCTTTGATTTGATCATGCAACTTCTGCATTTCTGCAGCGAAGTCCTCTGCTCCTACACTTATAAATTTAGCCTGTCCCAAATCTCTCAATTCTGAAATTCCTCTAGGATGCATTCCATACACTATCTAGAATGGACTCTTACCAATACTCTTGTTTGGTGATTCATTATATGAAAACTCTGCTTGAGGTAGAATTTGATCCCACTGACTATTATGTTTGGTTACCAAACTTCTTACCAGATTCCCCAAGGTATTTTTCACTACCTCAGTCTATCCATATGTCTGAGGATGATATGCTTAACTAAAAGAAAAAAAATTCCCCAACTTATTCCATAAAGTCCTCCAAAAGTGTCCCACAAATTTTGTGTCTCTGTCTAAGACTATACTCCTGGGTAACACATGCAATCTCACAATCTCTTTGAATTTTTTTTATATGTGAGTAGCATCACTGGTTTTATGACATGGTATGAAATGTGTCATATTTGAAAATAAATCAACCACCAAAAATATTGAATCATTCCCCCTCTGGGTTCTTGGCAATCCCAAAACAAAATCCATGCTTATAGCATCCCATGGCATGTTTGGAATAGGAAATGGTTTATACAATCCTATGTTTTTCTTCTTCCCTTTAGTATACTGGAAAATCCTACATTTTTCCACAAACTTCTTCACATCAGACCTCATGCCTGGCCAATAGTATGAAGAAATTAACTGTGCATGTTTTTTATCATGGCCAAAATGTCCACCCAATCCTCCACTATGTTTTTCCTTAAGAAAATTGTCCCTCGTTGAGAATTTTGGGATACACAATCGACTTCCTTTGAGAAACAAGACTTCCTGGATCAGATACTCCATCCATGGGTGTTATCGGACTAATCGGTAGGTGCAAACACTAAATGATCTCCCTAGATCCACCTAGATCTAGAACAAAATAGGACAGGACATGACTCTTTCCTTAAGTTTTGACTATTGAATTAACTAGGAGGAAGAAACAAGTAACATACCTTATTATCGCTTCCTAGGGTCTATGTTGCTCCTGCTTCGATCCAGTGCTCTCATGAAGTCCAGACCAAGACAACACAAACCAACCAAAGTGAAGATAGCACAATATATTCAACAGTTAACCTATGTGTATGATCAAGGAATTACACAATAAAGTGGAAATAGATTTATGGGAAAGGGACATGCCACTGTATCATATTGATGAAAGTAAAGCTTACAACCTGAGCCTTGATGTCGCAAACTTCCTTTCGATGGCTCTTGGCTCTGACACACACACTTGCTCAATCCTTGCATGAAGAAAATCAAATCCTCTTGATAGACTAGCTAGAGTCTCCAAGCTGTTGTTCAAGCTTCAGTCCTTCACACAAT
Organism: Picea engelmannii; assembly: GCA_009831015.1. Taxonomy (NCBI): domain Eukaryota; kingdom Viridiplantae; phylum Streptophyta; class Pinopsida; order Pinales; family Pinaceae; genus Picea; species Picea engelmannii. Next base: position 323,843 of record ML795154.1, read on the forward strand.
TCTTTCACCAATTCTCCAATGAATCTTGCTTAACCTTTTCCATGAGAATTCCCTCAATATATAGGAGAGAATGAATTATTTACTTGGATAAGAATGATCCCAAAATATCTGGGAATCTAGTACTAGGATAATCATTCGAATGCCAACCCATCCTTCTAGAAGATTCCCTTCTAGAAACATCGAGAATTCATCTTTTTCCATGCTTTAGGAAGAGTTTTCACCCTAGAAGTTCAACACAGTGCGAACTTCTTGCACCCTGGCTTAAGGCAGCCTTCGAGAATCAGGCATTCTCGCAACCAAATATACTTGCAGCCTACGAACCTTCTTCAAAATTGAGTTTTCTTAGAAGAGATGAAAGTAACTTTTCTCAGGAGAAATTTCTTATGAAGAGACTGAGTACACCATCATCAATACATCATCATGATGACCAAAATCATGGGTAACAATGGGCTTATGTTGAGTCTCTATTTTGACATCTCTATTACCCTATATTATCCTCTATCTGAGTCAATTTTACCTCTCACATGTGTATATGTTGTCTATTTCCTCCACAAATCTACATTGTGACCTTGTCCATGTGAATAGAGAGGTAACCTATGTTAAATCATGATTTGTTTTGTTTTCTTTATTAAATTGGATTAAATGATTGATTATTTATGCCCCTAATGACTTTGACTTTTAAAGCATCTCCATCTGGTACTCCACCTATTTTGGTACCAACACAACACTTCTTCCAGTATTACCAACACAACACCTATTCTGGTACTCGCTCAGTGCCTTATCTAGTACCAGCCTCACACCTATTCTAGTACTGGCACAACACCTATTCTGGTACCTGCTCAACGCCTCATCTGGTACTAGCACAACACCTCTTCTAGTACCAACTCCGTCTGGTACCAACTATGCGCCTCTTCTGGTACCATCTCCATCTGGTACCACTATTGTGTTGGTCCGGTACCCAAATTTATGACTGTGCTAGTCCAGTACTAAACCCCTTCCTACACAATTTTGGTACCAATTGTGCTAGTCCGATACTAGAAATAATTCAAATTTTTGGAATGATTCTAGAAGAAAATCAGGGACATGGGTTTTGTCTAGAGAGGCATTTATATGCATACATGTAGGGAATAATTCACCCATATCAGACGTGTGGACCTCCATCTCAGGGGGAATGATTCTGCCAAAATTAGTAAATATCTCAAACTACCAACTTGTGCCTCGATTTCCGTGCATATGGTATCCGATCTAGAAATTCGACGATATGGGTTTTGTATAGAATATGGAAAATTGAGTAATAACTAGGAATGTTTTCAAAATTATATATTTTTGGAAGATATGGGTGGATCCCTAACTCGAATCTACCCAAAAGGATGAAAAACACAGATTTTGGGGATTTATCCTAAAATTGTAAAAATTGTTTTCTTAATTTGGGGATTCAGTTTCATCCATTCCTCCATAGATTTTATGTATAAATAAGACCTCATAGGTATGAGGGAAAGGAATGAATTTTTATGTTGTAACATTGGTTCTTGGGAGAGCTTGAATATATTGTTATGCTGAGAAACTGAGTTTTGAAGTACTGTATACTTGTCAATTGAAGGAATATGAAGTTCAGCCTTTGAAATTCATGGATATGATTAAAGTGTGTGTTCTATAATATCCTAGAGCTACCTGGTTGGTATGGAAAGGGCCCACCACCCTAACCAAGGTAAGTCTCCTTGTATTTGTTTGTGTGTGTGTGAGTATAATAATTGTGTATTGTAAACAATTTTGAGTGAGTAATCTTTCTTGAGCACAATGTAGATTTTTGAATATATATTTGATGATTTTTGGATGAGTTTGGATGAATAGTTTGTATTAATCACAGTATATGATTCCATCCTTGTTTTTGCAGTGTGAGATTTAATTGACAAAAACTCTGTAGATGTCCATGATTGTTAGATAGGAAATTATCATTTTCTGAGTTTAGAAGCTTCAATATCTATGTTGTCTGAAGTAAGTGCAGGAACGACCTGGGATCCATATCTCACCTACATGAACCAAGAATCGAGTGTCTTGTGTAATTCTTCATGTGTAGGGACATAAGTCCTTTCCAAACATTGATTGTGTTATGAGTGGTTTTTCTACTGATTATCGTTGAAAGTGTGCCCTGATTTTCTTGCTAGTTATTGTTAAGAGTAGTAGCTATAGATAGCTGAGTCAAATTCCATATTTCCATTTCATGAGCTTGTAAATGGACAAGTCATTATCTGAGCAAGGTATTTTGAATGCATGATTGTAAATAGTTTGTTTGCAAGTTTTTCTTTCTAATTTTTAAAACGGTGTGAAAGGCATAGTATTGAGTTTCAAATGTTTCTTGTTTATGCTATACTCATCAGACATACATAAAGAACCTGTTGTCGGCACATATAGTGCATCAAATCTCCTGATTACGAATCCAAGTCGATAATTTATGTTTGGTAATATATTATGCATAAAATTGCACCAACATTTTGGCGTCGTTGTCGGGGATTTGTAAACGGTAATAGGTGGTATTTGGATTAGATTTCTTTAATGGTTTTGGATTGGTTTTATGGATGACGTAAGGGCGGAGAGAAGACGGTAAGACATGCGGGAAGATCCCACACATCCACTTTAGTGTGGTTTCTCCAAAGTTAGGTTTCCCTCTCCCTTTCATGCAAAAGTGTTTTTCTTTTAATGCAAGTGTGTGTTTCCTTCCTTTATGAAAAATTTTGTTTTCATGATGGGCTAGCTTGTGCGAACAGATAACCTGGTGACAAAAGGGTCCCAGTAATGCAAGGAGTTCAAGTTTGGTGTGTTTTATTTTTGCAAATAGTTTTAATTTCTTAGTTTTAAAATTCAAATCTTCGATGATAAATCATTTTTGGGGTGTTGTAAGAACCCTCGAGTACTAATTTGTGTTGCGAGACAGGGACCATCAACCAGCCAGAGTAATTCATGGATGATCAAGTGTTTGAAGAATGTTCCTCCAAGAACTTTCTCGCATTACAGCAGCAGTTGGGATACCCACCTCTCAGGAAGAGCATATCTTGACAGTAGCCAAGAATTTAGTTGTCTCTCTACAAGAAGATTTAGAAGTCCCTTCGGATTCCTATTGTCAATTTATTGAGGAGACTAAAGAATCATGTATAGAATGAAATGGAGAGAAACCATTGGAACCTGAGATTGAGGAGTTCTTAGCATGCCTCTCAACAGATCTTGTATGTACACCAGAGACCAATCATATTGAAGAAGATACTCCATGTGGCATGGAAAAGGAGGACATGTTGTGTGACCTAAACAAAGAAGGGAAACAAAAATATCTTGATCCTATTGAAAGATGGTTCCAATTAGTTTTTAGGTCACACTACTCTTTTACTTTTCATTATTGTTTGATCTCATCATCAAAACAACTGGTCCTTCATACTCTGGTATGCATTAAAATTTGTCTTTTAAACCCGAGTATGGATATATTTCTAACCCTGTTACGCACATGGCTTCACGGGAAGTATTTCTATACTTGAAGGACATTTTATTTTTTTCAATTAGAGTAGGATAGTAAATAAATAAATAAATGTTTCCATGCAACCTATCTTTTATACTCTTCATAAATGGGAATGTCAAAAGCTAATAAAGCAATCAGTTTAAGATCTTTTGTTCCTATAGTAGATTTCTTTCTAAAAGTTGTGATAATTTTGTTTGCAATTTTATGAGAAGGTAATCTTTTCATCCTCCGGATGAACACATAATACTGGAAGGGTTTCAAAAGTGGAGAAGGCATCCTTGTCAATGGAAGATAACACTTAAGGGAGTGTTTCATGACCTATTTCTCCAAATTTCTTTTTTTCCTTAAGTTGTTAAAAAAAGATGCATTCATGCTTTATCATTTTTAAGACCACTATTTCACAAGGATGATCGATTAAGTAATATTTTTAATAGAAATTAAAACTGAATGTTAATTTCGAACTATTTTATTCATAGCTAATAATTCAACTTTTGACATTTTCCCTGAATTTTCTATTTTGTAAGCATGAATAAAAATATTTTTTTAATTAGTTCTATTGGTTTGTTTTTAGAAGATGTTCGCAACCCTTTGAGCATCCTTTTTTAGCGTCTCACATTGTTTGCATGAGGCCATGAAAAAACTTAGGCATGGGGGAGTGGCTGCTGAGACCTTCATATTCTTTTGCAACTTCTATCAGCAAGGCCAAATCAACATGTTCAGTGCTGGAATTTGATAGTCATTTCTAGAATTCTAGTACCGTTATGTTCCGGTACTGCGGAATTTTGTTTCGGTATTGCATAATTATGTTCTGGTACTGTAGAATTGTGTTCATATAGTACTATAAGCAATGTTTTCCTTTGTGTTCATCCGGTACTGTAAACAATGTTTTCCTCTGCGTTCATCCGGTACTGTGGGAGAAGGTCTGCGTTCATCCAGTACTGGGAAAAAATCTGCATTCATCTTATACTATAGGAGAAGCTCTGTGCTCATTCGATACTAAAGGAGAAGGCTTGTGCTATTACGGTACTGGGCACACATTTGTGTTCATCCGATACTAAGGAGATATGGTACTGGTAATGAGGTGTTGGTAGTTCTTATCCTATACTCAAAGTTTTTACTGCTCGATATAAATGCTTCAAGTAATAGGAGGTATAAACTCAACATTTATTTTATTTTATTAAGGAATTAGAGTAATTATGTATTAAACATGTGGTTACTCTCATACATCCTCCTGTCCTCAATTATTGCATGCTCCCTACCATAAAATTCTGCAAGCTCTCATATACATCTTCCTCCTGCATTGTTACACTCACCCCTAAATGAATCATCCTTGCTATTCTTTAAGGAGATATTTTTACATTTAGCTCTATATGATAATGGGTGCACTTGTATTATTACCTCATGATTTTGAAAAAGTGATTAATAATTGAAATATCCATTGAAAAGTGGTGACACCATTATGTCTAATACTAACCTAGTTGATTCAACAAGTTCTTATCCCAGTTTATATTTACAAGTTTCTCTTGGGAGGTATTGATGAAAACCTCATGTGGTGGACCGCCCTTGCAAAACCTCAAGGAACTTTCATGATAACCCTAATAGGATTAAATAGAGGGACCTCTTAGTCATTATACGATATGTTCCATTATACATTGAATATATGAGATTTAATTATAATGTGGATGATGTCACCCTTGGGATAATTGCAAGCAATTAATTATGTGCCTAATAACTCTAAAACACTCTCGTACCACCTGCCTTCCTTATACTCTAAAGCTGTCAGTGAATAGTATACATCATTCTAAATATTTTGAATAATATAATAAAAAGGAATTATCGAGAAGTACAAGTAAACTCACCGAGGTACTGAACAAGCTTGCTGGCAGCGGGGCCATGCTTGTATGGTACTAAGGTAAACACGTAGGGGTACTGAACAGGCCTACTGGCAGCGGGGCTATGTCGGGTAAAGGGAGCTGAAAAACATAAAGTGACACACCTAAAACTGAACAAAAACCCTTGGGTCTCATTCTGAAGCAATCATTATCAAATCAAAGCTAGAATATGACATTTATATCTCTCGGATGATGTTCCTAAGAACCTTCAAGTATCCATTGTATGGTTCTATCTTTAAAATAAATAGGTTTGCATAAAAGTGGGACCCTCAGTATATGTAATTCACCTTACCTAAGAAAGAAGAGCTTCATCTCTAAAAACTGGGATAAGAAATGAGTTAATCATCTTGGGATGTATTCTTTTATGTGTTCCTCTCTTTAAATGAGATCTAAACTATGCTTATATCACTTTTGTTTTTAACGGTAATCTAGCCAGGGGGCTTATTAGTCAAATCCATTATGAGAACTCTTGGACGCTATCCTATAATCATATTAGAGTCACATCCAGCATAGGCAAGGAATTTTATATTGTATAGAACGTTACTTAAAAAAATAACTTAGGAGCTAAAGAAGGGTGGAACGTCAGGAGTGCTTGATCAAGTGAGGAGTACCATCAATTTTGAAATTTTGAAGATCAATTTTTCATGAGGACATGCAATGAATTAAGCATGGGGGAATGTTGAGTCTCCATTTTAACATCTATATTACCTTATAGTATCCTCTATCTGAGTCAATTTTACCTCTCACATGTGCATATGTTGTCTATTTCCTCCACAAATCTACTTTGTGACCTTGTCTATGTGCATAGAGAGGTAACCTATGTTAAAGCATGATTTGTTTAATTTTTTTTTATTAAATTGGATTAAATGATTGATTATTTATGCTCCTAATAACCTTGACTTTTAAAGAAGATCCATCTGATACTCCTTTTGGCGCGAGTTTGATCATACCAAGGTCCTTCTCAGGTTACTAACAAAAGGTACCATGTAGTCTAGAGCACTGTCATTTTCATCTCCTCCAAAGAGAAGAAATCTCACCCGAAGCATTGTTGAGATAGATAGATAGTGACGGGTAGGGAAAAGACCTAAGAGGATCCATAGAGCCTTCACGAATCATTCTTGATCTTGCACAAGATATATGAATAGATATGAAACCTACATGTGCAAGAATCGAACCTACTTACATTGCAAGCAAGCATTTAAACGTAGAACCATCAAATAGAACTCATAAGCCATAAGGAAATATTGTAATGCATAAGTAAACACACAAAAACACATCATATTTGAAAATTTAGGTCCTTATTCATATTATCTTCAGAATCTTTCTCTGATTACAGACTCAAAATTACATAGTAGTGCATTGTACAAACTTTTGGCTCTGGACTCATGTCGTAGAGATCCAATTCTCAAACTGATAAATCCAATTCATTATAGACTCAAGACTTGACTTCACTCGACTTACAACAATCATCGACAACTAATCCGATTAGGTAACAACGACAATAATGACTAAATCAACCAATACACCAACCAAGAACCCAACCAACACTTTTAGCATTATGTTCATCCCTATATATAAGATGGGTTGTGTCTTCCTTCTCGGCTTGCACGCTTTCTTGTTCTGTTGCAACCGTTTGTTTCTTAGTTGGCGTTGCGCTGACTTTCACAACTGCTTTATGTTGCTCTTTCTCCAAGCCTCTGATCAAGCTTGCCCAACTCATGCTCAGTCAAAACTTGCATGATTCCTTATCCCAAAAACGAAGGGCCCAACAGGCTCCGACCATAATCCTTGACTCGCCCTCGAGTCAAGTGCTTGGTTCTTTCACATTTTCTAGGAGCATTTGTTGTGTTCCCTTTTCCTTCTTTTCTTCTTCCTTGGGATATTTTGTTTGTGCTTATTCTTCTTTTACCTTTTCAAATGAAGGGCCCAACTCTGGTACCAAATCTAAAGCTCATTGTTTCTCTCCTTGAAAGGTTCCAACTTTGTCCTGCCACTTCCTGGCGAGGAGTGATGCCTCAGAAACAAACTATTGGGTTGTTTCCTTGCTATCCACCTTTGACTGGGACGCGACCAAAAAGTTCCACTCGGAATCTGTTGTTGCATCAACTTGATGAATTTTCATGTGTACTGCCTAAATAACAGGTCAGAAGTCACGCAACTCTTTCTTTTCTACGGAATGTGCCTAAAAGAGGGTGCTCAACTCATTGTTCGCCTGTTGAATTTGGTCTAACTTTTGTTGTTTCTCCATAGGGTCCACTGTGGTCGCAACTTCTTCATTCAGCACCTGGATCTTTGTGCGCACCTCCTCCAAGACTTGGTTTTGTCGGGAAATGATGCCCATCCAGTCACTGACTTCCCTGGATCTTTTTTGTGCATTCTGTTGTGTGCTTGTGTAGTTCTTCTTGGGCATTGTTACCTTGTAATACTATCTTTTGCATCTTCTCTTACAACTTCTAGGGTTGTTTCTCTGCCTCTTGATGGGCCTGTTGTAACTGTGCTTTCATCTGCTCAGCTTGAGTGGCTATTTGTGTCCATTCTCCTTGTAGAAACTTGATCTGGTGTTCTGGCTCGCCTTAATCACTGACCTCAAGTAATTGGGGTGCAACCTTCCGAATCTATGGCCAGGCTTCAACATGTCGTTCCTGCACTTTTTCCAGTTTGCATTGAACTTGGAGTTTGTCATGCGCTTCCTTCATCCTGCATGTTTGCACGAAAAAATCTTCCTTCCTTGCAACCTCGACAGATCTCTCAGCCTCCTGGAGCCTTTGCTCTAATTGATCAATTGATTCTCTGATTAGTCCAAATAAGTGCGTCGATGTCCATTGTACGAGGTCAGTAGATGAAGGAGTTGTGTCTCTGGGTGCTCGCGTCTGCAGTAGAATTCCACTAATCGTTGAATTCTTCGAGCGGGTCTCCACCTCCTCCTCTGTTGGTGGCCCTGGTGCGATCCTCAACCATAGCTCTGAGAGAAAAAGAGTTAGAACCTATGTTATGGCTATGAAAAGTTGCATCATTTATGCACATTGCTGAGGGTCCTAGAGAACCCACTCCATTCGTTTAGGCGCGGATGTCGCGCTCAGCTCGGGTGTTGATGTTGGTTCCCTCTGAGGCTCTGGTAGCTCTAACTCTCTTGTTACTTCTACTTCCTGCATTGTGGTGTCTTATACATCCTCACCCTTGGTTGGTGAGGGGATTTGTTGTTTTCTCTAGGAGTGCAGATCCTCCATAGTGTGGGTGTATTTTCCTTGCGCCGAAAGTTCAGGTTGTTGTTCCTGGTTGTCTGGATTCCTACCATTCATCTTCATGCTCTACTCTGACTCTTTGGGGTCTGGACCAGAAACTTATAATCTTGGCTTAGGTGACTCTTGGGTTATTCCTGGGAGTCCTCACTCCACTATTTATGGTGGATCGAGCTACATCGTCTCTGGGGTTGTGGTCTGAGGTAGACTGGTGGTGGCGGGGTTTGGTGATTGGGGTGGTGGTGGTCATGGAGGGTGCTCAGTGATGATTGTGGAAAGAAATTTTTCAAGCTCTAGGTCATCCTGAATGTCAATGATAGTGTTTGATTTGAGCATTGTGTAGGTGCGAGGAGCGGTTGATGCAAGGGGTTGGGGGTTCAGAGGTTTGTTCGGTGAGACCCCGGTTCTGGGCCTCTTCACCAATGGTTCGGTACCAAACATAGTACCCAATATCTAGTTAACATCCACACCTTACAACATGACATCGATTGGAAGCTAACAGAGGGCCGGTATTTTCTTCCGCTCCAACTGCTACATCACTTTGTCCTCCTCGAAGTCTGATTGTGCTGGAGCTTCTGGCTTCTTCAGCTCTGGGCCTGAGCTCGGTCCTTCCCATGGTCCTTTGTATTTTTTCTTCTGCAGATCCATAGGCAGAATGTAATGCATTCCCAACTTGCACAGATTACATTTGACTCCTGGACATGACATGACTTCCCTATCAAAGGCCTCCTCGTCCAAATAGAATGACAACATCCTTGTGTGGAAATCTTCCATGCTAACATGTCTCGACTAGACAAATGTATGGTGTCGGTTCATGCTGAAGGCGATATTTCTCGTATTGCAGTTGAGGAGCTCCTACGGGATACACAACCTATGTGTTGCATCTATCAAGTTGTTGTACCACTTAGCAAATGTTGTGGCATTAAAGACTATATTCTTCGAATCTGACTTGGACTACCATGGCTCGAACATCTTCCCCATGCACCCTTCATCTGGTATCGCTGGCTATCTTCCCATAGGTGGATTCCATTTGAACATTTCGAATGCCACAAGTATATATCCATAAGTGGAGGTTCCTCCCTTCTCCTATGCCTCCTCGCATGCCACTAGTAGTTCCTCTAGCAGGTAACTACACTAATTGAACATTTCTCCATTGGCGCAAAAGTCATCTACTGATAATGCATATAGGGTACATTCTCCCTTGTAGTATGATCTCATAACCTTGCTTGCTATGATGTAACATCTAGTCCGGACTGTCTCAGGTAGTATTGGTTCAATTACTGATGTGTGTCCTCCCTTATTTGTGTTGAATTTCTCATATAGGTTGAGCTCGCCTTTTTTTTTCCCATGCTTATCGGGACCCTGGAATCCTTTCGACACATCCTCCCCTTCGAAAGATAGTCCAGTAAGTTGTTGCATGTATTCAACATGTATTGGTTACCACTTATCCAACCATAGACTTCTATCATGCACCCTGCTTATCAGAAATTTCATGCACCGTGCAACCTCACTAGAGGTACCGAAGACTGGTAGGTCTCTCAGGTTCATGATGTTCGAATTGAATAAATTAATGAAGTATGATTTTGGCACAAATTGGATATCTCTGGTTCCATCTAGATCCATCTCCCAAAACACATCTGTGTGCATCTAAGGGAACAAGACTGAATCCGTGAGGTCAAGTTCGAGGATCTTAACATGCTCCACTTTCCCTTTTAGATCGACCACGAACTCGACCCGAGGTTCGCAGGGATCATATGGTACCACGTCTTTAGACATGGCACTTTGGCTTGCTGTGGCCCTCAGCATTCAAAATTCTGTGGCAAACTAAGGACTACGGATTTCACATTGCTATAGGATGGTTCACTCTACTAAATTCGGAAATGGCTATGCTTATTTTGGAAACGATGCATTCTTGGGCGAGTTCTCAAGGCCTTATACTTGGCTTGACGGGTAAGTTTAGTAGCAACTGTTGTTCATCATGAATGTATGGATGTAACGGGATCTGAGTTGTCTGACGGGATAGTTTAATAAGGTATATCCTATTGGGCGATTCTTGCCTTTACTTATTTGCATGAGTGGAATAGGGACGTGGTCAATTTCAGACCTTTCCATTCGATGGGTGGGTATCCTGATGCGAACTTTGATGGAATATTTGCATAACATGCTTTATGTCTTAACAGACTTCAGACGTGGTACCAAAATGGAAATAAAGGTTGTGACTAGACTAGGTTCGTGTGGCATATGGATTCAGATCGTATTCAGATTCATCCTTTCTCTGAACAAAAAGGTTTTCCTCGTCATATTAATTACTGTCATTAATGGATTCTCTTAAGCATTGGATCCTACACTGCTAAGTCATTAGTTCTATATCAAACAACACTTAAACAGAAAATGAACTATGTGTCATGGCACAACACTGAGCATATTGACTTTATTACTGAACTTACAAAAATTTCAGAAAACTCAAATCTAACTATTGTACAAGCTCTTTCGGACTAGAGTGGCAGTCCCTCTTTCTCAGTTTTGAGATAGGTAGGGATTTAGGTGAGTGCCATTCACCCATCCTAGTCACAACACACCGTCCAGTTGCATGAGTCTGACTTCTCCTTAGGGTCGGATCTCCGCAATCATGAATGGTCCCAACCAGTGCATATGCAACTTTCTAGGATGCTTCTGTTACCGGCTATCATAGAGTAGCACCTTGTCTCATTATGTGAATACCTTGGTATTAATGTGCCTGTCATGCCAAGATGTTTGTCTTTCTTTTTCAACCAACTGATGAAATTCTGCTAGAAATATGGTCTCTTCTGGTTCTTGTAGTTCCGTAAGTCTCTGCGCAATGGATTCCTCTTCTGTCATGTGTGTGACTTGTGCAATATACAAAATTAGAGTGATGAACTCTGCAGGCACCACTGCCTCTCTCCCATAAACCAATTGGAATGGTGTGTACCTGTGGAGTTTCTTTGTGGTTGTCCTGTAATCCCATAGTACAGTTGGAACTCGATCATCCCAATCCAACCGGTTTGTGCAATAGACCTTTGTTAGTCCCCTTTCTAGGATCTTGTTGAAGGTTTCGACTGTTCTATTGGCCTGTGGGTGGTATGGAATACTCTTGTGATGTTGAATAGAAAATTATGATGTAAGTGTTTCTATAGTGTTGTTAATGAAATGAGCTCCCTGATCACTGGTTTGTCTTTTGGTTTCCTCATGCATAAACCAAACTTTCAGGATTGGGCCTAGAGAGTTGGGAAATAACTAAACCCATAAGTGAGAGGGTATCTCCACAGCTTTCCACTATGTCACACACTGTTCAATGTGTATTCTAGGATCTGATTCTCCATTGAACAGTTGCGCAACTTGGAGATTCGTTTGCATCTATGATTCCAGTTGCTCCTTATTCTGGAACCTGTACTTGATATCTTGCTTCACCTCATCCCAGGTTATGAGTATGGATTTATGATTAGCCCACCATCTGGCAAGGTTGTTCTAAAAGGATACATCTAGTACCAAGATTCTTTGATCTTCTCTTACATTTTCCTCCATCTTGTGCAAAAAACTGTCGATATCTAAGGTGCCATTGTATACTGGGTGTTTTCTAACTTTGGTCCCAACCCATCTGGTCGCTCTGACAGTTGCACATCTTCTTGAGAATATTTAGTGTGACCCTTGTTGCCAACTATCAAAATCCAATTCTGAATCTTCATCTACTGACTGTATACTTCTCCAACTTACTGACCCATCGACGATGGGGTTTATATAATAATTTCTTGTCCCAGCTATTACAATGTACAATTGGTCCAAGTCTTCTCCCTCCACATTATTTTCTGTTGGTTTTGTATACCTAGGTCCTACATATGGATCCAAAGGTTGAACTACCTTGATTCTCTCAGCCTCAAAGGTCATGGTGTCTTTCTTTAAGTTGATTACTACATAATTATCATAGGCCCAATCAATGCCAAGTAGTGCAGGGTAGGGGTCCTTATCTCCCATGATCTCAATGACTTCAAAGTCAGCCACTGTTTTTACTCCTGCTACATCTATTTCCACGTTCTCCAGTACTCCTATGGGGAAGATACAGTATTGGTTTTCCATTCTTAATTGAATTGGGGAATATGTCAGCCTAGGTTTTCCTATGGCTTCCCAGGTCTTCTTAGGCAGAATGTTCAGGTCGAATCCCAGATCCAACATGACGTCCTTGATCTCAAATTCATCTAAATGGGATATTAATCTGAATTCCTTGTTGGTTCATAATTTTCTTCACTGCACTCTCTAAGTACTTTTCTTAGGAAGATTGGCCCTTATCCTTGCTTCTAGGGGTTCTTCGTTCCCTAAACCTAGGTATAGCGCATTGCACAACATTCCTATTAGTTGATCATTCCCTAGAATATCAGAGAATAATTGAAACCAAAGGTCAACTATGTTTTGAGGTTGCTCAGGTTGTCTTGGTATGACTACAGGATTTTTGGGTGCAGGGGTGAAGCAAGGACTTGTGCCATCTTAAGGTAAACAGTCGATTGGGGGGGATTCTTTCGCATTTCAGAACTAGGAATATTTTGAAATACTTCTATGGCATATTTAAAGAACATATTTTGTTTTAGAGGGTCATACATGTCTTCCTTAGGTGTTTCTTTCTGGATCTGAGGTAGAGTATCAGCATCAGCTCCTGTCTTCGCTCCTCCTCGATTAACAATATTAAGGTTGGGCAATTGTCCCTTACTAACCCTCTTGATTTCCGAACTGATGAGGTTAGTTACTCATTGTCATATTCTATCTTCCCACTTTGCAATTAATTCTAGACAGTCTTCAGTTGTGTGCTTGTTGGTTATGCAGTGAGAGCACCATGGCCGCCTTGGATGAGGACAATCTCTAGCCAAGCGACCTTGCTCATCACAGTTATAACATTTTCTTGTTCCTCTTCCCCCATTTCTTCCTCCTCTGAAGTCTCCTCCAGCTCCACCTCCTCGACCTCTTCTTGGTCCCTGAGGGTTTTCGTTCACTCTGAATGTTGTTCGGTCTAACATGTCTACAAGTGCATCCACCACTCTACATTGATTGGTAGTATGTGTGGTAGATGTGCACAACTCACATTGTACTGTGTTTGGTACTGTCGAATATTTCTGCATGATGGGGCACTGTCTTGGTCCATGACCATGGGTTCACCAGATTTCACAATACTCGATTGTTGGTGCTACTTGGCCTCCTAGAAAAGCATGATACAGGGTGGGGTTATGGAATGGTAAGTTTGTCGACACTTGCGAAACTCCTCCCATGAGTCTTGGTGGGGATACCATTGGATTCTGAGGAGGTCCCATTCCCCTCATTCACAGACATTCATTCATCAGATGACCTTCCATATAACATCTAGTGCACCAAAATTGTGGTCATCCTGGTCTGGGTATCATCAGCTCCTGAATCATTTTTGTAAGTGTCAATATATGCCCTTGTAGTTGCACCAGATTTTTATCTACTAAGGGTTTGGTCACTCTCAAGCTCCCAGGGTATCCCTCCATTGCATCAATATTCATTGATTGTTCTAAGGCATCTGTTAACATGGCTATTCGTTGTTGCGTTAGTGGAATCTGAGTCAGAGGCAGCAAACCCTGAATGTACCACTCCCTTTGATGTTCTTCGTGGATTGGATGTGCCAACCTCCGTATGGCATCTTTAAACTTTTGGCTATACTCTTAGGTTGATTCACCTTCTTGTTGTTGGATCTCACGCAACTCAGACAGAGCCTGTTGCTCTGACTAAGGTAGTTTGAACTCTGCTATGAACCTTGTCCGTACCTGGCCAAGTGTCAATGCTTGACCTTGCGTCCCTGACACTCCTAGCTCAATGATATTCATGTACCACTTGAGAGTGTGACATCTCAAGGTATTATAGAACTCGATCAACTTATTCGCGTCTAGATTCCCTCTGGATCTCCATATTTCTTCGCACAGAAACCAGTGTTACTCAACGTCTTCATCTCCCTTACCCAAAAATTCTAGGTATCAGAAAATCGAACCTCTCACATGGCCAGCCATTGTTGATCTTGTTGTTCCTATCAATATGAACCCTAATGGTCCTTCTTGCGATCTACCAAGGGATCCCAATATCCTCCCTATGCTCGCACTTCCTGGTTGTGAMTGACTAATTAATTGTACTGGAACAAAACTAGCATGAGAAGGTAGTATCAAAATTATTTATTGTATATAAGACACTTGGGGTATGGGTGATTCAGGGCTGGAGCCACTGGCTTCGTAGCAGTTTTCTTTGATCTCAACGGTCTCATTTGCTTCCACTGGGATGATCTCTTCGGTTGGATTCCTGATATCTCCTATTATCAGGGTTGAATCTTCTCTTTCTTCTCCAAGATTCATGCTTGCTTCTTCCTCTCTTATGTCTGCACCTTCTCCTTCTTGTCCCACCTTCTAGGGACTTCTTTCTCTCTGCGCTTCTCTCTCGTTCAATATTCAACTAGCGAGTCGTTCCTACCTTCTCATTTTCTGCAGTTCTTCCATCTATCTTTCTTCTACTTCTCTCGATCTGCCTTATTTCCTCAACTTCTTAGATTGTCTTGCTTCTTTCTTGATCTTGTCACGCCACCACTTCTMAACTATGGCAACTCTCTTCAAGGCTTKCTCATCTCTTGAGTTCATTTCTTGTTGCTTCCCTCCCATTTTTCAAAGAACCTTTCCCCTCTCTCATGCCATGAATCTCACCCTGCCTCRCCCTACAYGAAGCGAGGGTGTTTATGCTGCCATCTCAATCGGGGACATCGTCAACATCCCTTTCTCCATCAAGAAAAACTTAATCCATAGGGGGATTTCTCTCAATAGCCTTCCCCTTGCATMTTTATTGAAAATGTCCTCTGCCCACGAGAAATACTGGTGGTTCTCAACTGCAAATTCGATTATTTATCCCTCTAGTGTGGTTCTAACCCAAAAATCCACATCTCATGTAACTGGACAATCCATCCTCTGAAGTGTTGCTAGATTTTCGGTATCCCATGCACAGATCCTCTTAACTCGCCCTTGGAACTTTGGAGATTCTTGGAGCCTCTTTATCCAATGGAAAAATTCTTCGGGAATTTAACCCAGAAAATCTCGTACTGATCCCTTGATCTTTCTGAGTAGAATATTGCTTCGCGAGTTTCTTCCACCGATTTTCTCCTCACTTTCTCTTCTTTCCATATGAAGGTGTCACAGTTCCACTTCTTTCCATATGAAGGCATCACAATTCCTTTCCCACCATTGATCAATACCATATCTATGGATCGGCGGAAGCATTCTCCCTACAGGTTCCCTTTTAACACAAGTCCCGACAACAAAACCATTTTGTTGGCACAAGTTTGATCAGACCAGGGTCCTTCTCAGGTTACCAACAAAAGGTACCATGTAGTCTAGAGCGTTAGCATTTTCATCTCCTCCGAAGAGAATATGTCTCACCTGAATCGTTGTTGAGACAGATAGATAGGGAAGGGTAGGGAAAAGACCTAAGAGGATCCATAGAGCCTTTAGGACTCATTCCTGATCTTGCGCAAGAGACATGAACAGATCTGAAACCTACATGTGCAAGAATCGAACCTACTTACGTTGCGAGTAAGCATTTAAACGTAGAACCATCAAATAGAACTGATAAGCCATAAGGAAATATTGTAATGCATAAGTAAACACACAGAGACACATCATATTTGAAAATTTGAGTCCTTCTTCATATTATCTTCAGAATATTTCATGAAGCTTGCACAACTCGTGCTTAGTCAAAACTTGCGCGATTCCTTATCCCAAAAATGAAGGGCCCAACAACTCCACCTATTCTGGTACCAACACAACGCTTCTTTCGGTACTACCAGCACAAAACCTATTCTGGTACCCTCTTAGCGCCTCATCCAGTACCAACATCACGCCTATTCTGGTAGCAGCACAACACCTATTCTGGTACCTTCTCAGTGCCTCATCTAGTACTAGCACAACACCTCTTCCAGTACCAGCTCCATCTAGTACCAACTCTGTGCCTCTTTCAGTACCAGCTCCATATGGTACCACTATTACGTTGGTTCGGTACCTAGATTTATGACTGTGCTAGTTGTTGGTTGTGGAGCTAGATTATCTTCCTGATTCAGTGGTATTTTGCTTTCAATCGTGTTTATACCCCATTATAAGGTCGCGGATCTAACGATAGAGATTATGTCAGGGTTTTTTTCCCTAGAAGGAAACCCTCTTTTATGAGGGAAATGTATTGCGGCTATGATTGATGGCGAATATTGTATTCTGAGATAGGAGACTGTGAGAGAAAGAAGAGGAAGTTACAGCAGGTTTGCTGTAGGTTGTATCCTTTCATATGATGGATAATAATAAAGGAAGGACTTGGAAATTTCTCTGGTGGACGTAGCCCACACTGGGTGAACCACGTAAATTTGTGTCTCTATTGTATTGTGTATCTTGTGTGTTTTGTTTCTGCATTTGTTTTATTTTATTGCTCCACAGTCCTATTTTTCTAAAAAATGGTATCAGAGCGAAAGGCAACTCGCAGGAAAAGAAGGTTCTTGGTTTGAGTGGGAGCAATGTCGGAAAATGGAAAGTTTAGGGTCGAGAAATTTAACGACCAAAACTACCAGTTATGGAAGATGTAGATGGAAGACTATTTATATAAGAAGGATCTATTCCTACCATTGGGCGGAATAGCAAATAATTCGGC
>ML795154.1:373031-396193 GCA_009831015.1 Picea engelmannii
GGTGAACCACGTAAATCTGTGTCTCTATTGTATTGTGTATCTTCTGTGTTTTGTTTCTGCATTTGTTTTATTTTATTGCTCCACAGTCCTATTTTTCTAAGACTAGTTCAGTATTGAACCCCTTCCTACAGGATTTTGGTACCAATTGTGCTAGTCTGGTACCAACTGTGTTAGTCCGGTACTAGAAATAATTCAAATTTTTGGAATGCTTCGAGAAGAAAATCGGGGACATGGGTTTTTTCCAGAGAGGCATTTACATGCAAAAATGTGAGGAATAATTCATCCATATCACACGTGTTGACCTCCAGCTTAGGGGGAATGATTCTGCCAAAATTAGTAAAAATCTCAAACTGCCAACTTGCGCCTCGATTTTCGTGCATATGGTATCAGATCTAGAAATTCGAAGATATGGGTTTTGTATAAAATATGGAAAATTGAGTAATAAGAAGAATTGTTTCAAACTTAGAACTAGCATGGAAGATATGGGTGGAGCCCTAACTCGAATCTGCCCAAATTGATGAAAAACAGATTTATGGGATTTATCCTAAAATTGTAAAAATTGTTTTCTTAGTTTGGGGATTCGTTTTCATCCATTCCTCCATGGATTTTATGTATAAATAATACCTCACAGGTCTGAGGGAAATGAATGAATATTTATGTTGTAACATTGGTTCTTGGGAGAGCTTGAATATATTGTTATGTTGAGAAACTGAGTTTTGAATTACTATATTCCTGTCAATTGAAGGAATATGAAGGTCAACCTTTGAAATTCATGGATATGATTAAAGTGTGTGTTCTGTGATATCCTAGAGCTACCTAGTTGGTACGGAAAGGGCCCACCGCCCCAACCAAGGTAAGTCTCCCTATATTTGTTTGTGTGTGTGTGTGAGTAGAATAATTGTGTATTGTAAACAATTTTGAGTGAGTAATCGTTCTTGAGCACAATGTAGATTTCTAAATAGATATTTGTTGATTTTTGGATGAGTTTGGATGAATAGTTTATATTAATCACAGTATATGATTCCATCCTTGTTTTTGCAGTGTGAGATTTAATTGACAAAAACTCTGTAGATGTTCATGATTGTTAGATAGGCAATTATCATTTTCTGAGTTTAGAAGCTTCAATATTTGTGTTGTCTGAAGTAAGTGAAGGAACGACCCAGGCTCCATCTCTCACCTACATGAACCAAGAATGGAGTGTCTTATGCAATGTTTCCTCTGTAGGGATAGAAGTCCTTTCCAAACAATGATTGTGTTATGAGTGGTTTTTCTGTTGATTATCGTTGAAAGTGTGCCCTAATTTGCTTACTAGTTATTGTTAAGAGTAGTAGCTACAGATAACTGAGTCAAAGTACTTTCGATTTAATGAGCTTGTAAATGGACAAGTAATTATCTGAGAAAGGTCTTTTGAATGCATGATTGTAAAGATTTTGTTTGCAATTTTGCTTTCTAATTTTTAAAACAGTTTGAAAGGCATAGTATTGAGTTTCAAATGTTTCTTATTTATGATATACTCATCATACATACATAAACCACCTATTGTTGGCACATATAGTGCATCAACTCTATTGATTACGAATCCCGATCGATAATTTATGTTTGGTAATATATTATGCATATAATTGCACCAACAACTTCTATCCCTTAACAAAGGATTTTCACAAGCTTCATATGCTTCCTTGAAATCTGGGTTTCCCTGGTACATCTCCTTGAGGTGTTCAAATCCCAAAGTCTCCACTTGGAATTCTTGGAAGATTAAACATCTCTTGCTCAAATCATCTACAAATTTATTAGCACCCCCACTAATATGCTTAATGACAAAAGTAAAATTATGCATGAATTCTACCTATTTGGCATGTCTCTAGTTCAATTTCTCTTGTCTGGTTATGAACTGCAAAGCATGATTGTCACTAAACAAAATAAACTCTTTTGGTATAAGATAATGTCTCCACTTTTTCAAAGATTGCATTATAGCATAAAATTCTTTGTCATGGGTTGAATAATTCTTCTTAACATCATTCAACTTCTCACTAAAATAAGAAACATGCTTATCATCCTGACTTAAAACTGCATCAATGGCTACTCCACTTGCATCACATTTGACTTGGAAAGTCTTCCTAAAATCTAGAAAAAATGAGATAGGTTGTTTTGTTATCTTTTCTTTTAACATTCTAAATTCTTTCTCGGATTCTTGTGTCCAGTCAAAATATCCATGCTACTTCTTTATAGTATCCAGTATAGGTGCACAAATACTGTTGAAATTCCTGATGAATTTTCTATAAAATCTTTCTAATCCATGAAAAATTCTTACTTCAAATATAATTATTGGATAAGGCCATTCTCTTATATCTCTCACCTTCTCTGAATCCATCTTCATTCATTTTAAGATATTACAAACCTTGGATACACAAGTTATGTCTTCGTAAAAGAACACTTCTACAAATTTACTACCATATTTTCTTGTTGCAATCTCCTTAACACCATCCTCAAGTGTCTTAGATTCTCCTCCTCAGTCTTACTGTAAACTAGGATATCATCTAATTAACAATCACAAATTTCCCAACAAAATATTTGAGCACTTCATTCATTAATATCATGAATATACTTGGAGCATTTTTTAAACCAAATGGCATAAAAAGCCACTCATACAACCCTTCCTTTGTTTTGAACGTTGTCTTCCATTCATCCCCTTTTCTCATCCTTATCTGATGATAACCACTTTTCAAGTCTATCTTGGAAAAATAATTGGCTCCACTCAAACAATCCATTAAATCATCCATTATGGGTAAAAGAAACCTATATCTGATGGTTATTTTGTTGATGGCTCTGGAATCTGTGCACATTCTCCAACCTCCATCCTTCTTTGGACTCAACATAGTTGGTACTGCACACGGGCTCAGACTTTCTATGATCAATCCTTTATCCAAAAAATCTTGGACCTGCTCCTTTACCTCTCCATTCTCTTGAGAGGTTAATTTGTATGTTTCCTTATTCGGAAAACTTACTCCCAGAATAAGTTCAATATGGTGACTAATACTCTTGATGGGTGGTAAATTATGAGGCAACTTATCCACCACAATGTCAACAAACTCATCCAATAATTATTGATTTTACACAGGTAAAATATTCATAGAATTATTAGTAAGGATGATTCTTAGCTTACCTATAATAGCAAACTACATTTCTTGATATTTCTCAATGTCTTTCAATATATCCTTCCCACTCATGAGAAGTATACTCGAACTAGCCTCGTCTTTGACTCCCTTATATTCTAATGATAACAACATATGTTTACACCCATTATTCTCAAGGGAATATGTATTCTTCCTCCCATCATGTATGACATTCTTGTCATATTGCCAAGGCCTCCCCAACAGAACATGACAAACATCCATAGGTATGACATCACATAAAACTTCATCCTTATAACTACCAATTTTAAACTCAACTTTACATTGTCTACTTACCATGACTTGATGTCCTTTCTACAAACACGACACCCTATACAAACTCGGATGTGTTGTCTTTTCCAACTTTATCTTTTCCACCATCTCATTGGACACTAAATTATCAGTGCTCCCACTATCTATGATCACCTTGCATACTTTGTCCCTAGTCTTGCAAGCAATTTTGAATAAACTGTTTCTTTGGGATGGCTCTCGTTTCTCTTTTTCTAGCTTCACAAGAGCTTTCCTCATCATGAGCGATATTCCTTCTTTAGTTTCTTCTGCTTTCATCTCTGTCTCTGAATTCCTCTGTTGCGCCTCAGAAACATGATCTTCTCTAACTCCCACATTCTTGTTTTCAAGACATTCCCAAGACATGTGCCATGTTTTCTCATAGGCATAACGATTCACTTCTCCTCATCTACCTCTTCCTCTGCCTCTTGGAAAAGGTCTCCTTCCTCTAGAGTCTCCTCCTCTAGAATTTCCTCCTATATTTTTTTGACTATGAGATCCTCCAGCTTCTTCCCTTGATTTCTGGAACTTCTCTCTAGTGGTTCCTTTCCTTCAAGCAAGATTCTTTCCCTTATCCTTATGACTTTGCGTCCTCGCCAATTTTTCTTCTTCCTTTAGGGCTACCTGATAAGAATCTTCTACAATCCTCATCGTTACTAGACTAATTTCATCTTGGATTTCATATCTCAACCCATTAATATATCTAGCAACTTTCTATTCATCATTTTCCCTATGTCCTTCTCTTATATTCATCTTATAGAATTCTTTAGTTTATTCCTTCACTGACCAAACCTTTTGTCTCAAGTTCTGGAATATTATGAACAGATTCAACTAATAATTCTTGGGTATGAATTTATCCTTGAGCTTAGCTACCATTCTATCCCAACTTTTAATCTTTTCCTTACCTTTTCTCCTTCTGTCAGCTTGCAACTCGTCCCACCATAAATTTTCATGTCCCCTCAACCTGGTCACAACGTGCTTTACTTTCTTCTCATCATCGATCTCCTCATAGTCAAAGTATTTTTCTAAATCACTTATCCATTCAAGAAACTCTTCTACACTCAAATTACCTTCGTATATCAGGACTTCCATCTTTTCTCTGGTTCCAAGGTTGAAAACAACACTCAGTAATCGCTCCTATGTTGCTTCTTCTCCTATGGCTTCCTCTTATTATGGATTTTCACTTTCAGCATCACTAACATCACCAGTCTCTAGTGCTCTCCTTTGTGTGGTTTCCATGGTTTTCAGCCTTTCTTGAATTTGTCTCATTTCCTCCTCCATAGTTGCATTGACTAAGGGTCTCTCTTTGTGTCTCCTTGGTGGAATAGCTTCCAATATATCTTCACATAGAGGTTATTCCTACTCAGATACCACTTGATGCAAACCCCCTATGGCATGCATGAGCTACCAATATAGTATCGAACTACATAGGATACGAAGTGGCTCTTGGGATTCCACCGACCCCTATACTTAACTTACCCACATGCTTCACAAATACACAGGCAAAAAATTTAAATTTGTGAGGGTTCCTTTGGTCCAGGAAACCCGTGCATGCGGCCAAGGATTGTGATCAGGAATTTGGAAAAAGGGTTATTCGACACTTCGGGACTCTGGACTTCATGGATTTCATCGTCCCAACAACAATTAACACACTTTCCCTGAACAACCAAACTTTCGAACTCACAAAGAGTCCAAGGATCAATGGTCCACACTCCTTCTCTAGATCAACGGTCCATATTTTCTCTAGAACTTCGGAGGTTCAGGATATTCTTCACCCCGTGCAACAATGACCAAAACTCCCCTCAGAGTATTGAATCATTGAATCACTCAGGGATCCGATGGATCATACTCACCCTCAAACTACGGTGGAGATTCACTTTGAGAATTCAGATCTTCAGGGCTTCGGTCCTACCATGTGACAAACAACTTAGAAACTATTGGAGCAGTGAAGTTCAAAGAACTTATTATTTAACGACTTTTCTCCTTCTCCCTATCGAACGACTGTGAGGGATTCCAAATTTTCCCAAAAATACCTTGTTCGTTCGAACTTGCATGAAGGGATTCCTCTCTTGGGGACTTACACTTGCTATCCCCTCTTGAGCTTCAACACTTGGATGACTCAAACTCTAGCGTACAATTTGTGCTCCTCTCTTGATATTGGGACTTGGAAAAGCCACTTGCGCACTCCTTGCACTATCTCTTTTGAGATTTATCAACACTTAACAAAGTGTTGGCTCTGTGCACTTCATCCCCTCTCTAATATTTTACACTACTCTGAGCGTAGGCACACTACTTACTCTTTCTCTATGAAAACCTACACTACCTCTCCTAAGCTTCTGAACCTGTAAATGGTTCATCCTCCACACTCCTTGCATTGGCATTGTGCACTCCTTGCACCAAGATTCTCAAAAGAGAAACAATTTAAACTTACAACAACATTTAGAATTTATTCAGCCAAACATTTAGATACACACACACAAATACAGAGATAACAACATAACATTTATCCAATACACAGATATGAACAAGTTCACAATCTCATAAATGTGTGATCAATTCTCTTCTTCTATATCTCTTCAACAACAATTTACAAGAGTTTCAACAACCTTCAGCAGCAGCCTCCTATGGGCATAGAATACATTGATTTATACATGAAGGGGCTTCTCGAGCCTTCCCTCTAGACTATTCTAGTGTTTTCATATCACAATTAAAAGCTTCCTACCACTAATATGATTATAATAAATGAACAATTATGATTCAAATATGAGTCGATGCTCAAAATTTGTACAACCCTATAGGAATTAAAGACAATCTTCATTATCTAGGAGCATATACAATGGCTCTAGCCTGAATATTTCATGGTATCTTTAATTACAACAGCCTAAAAATTAAATTAATGTTCTCTCCTTGGGATCCAAACTAGTTTAAAGTGCATTGCACTGGATGTTGAGTCATCTTCCATTAAGCTTCATTAATGATGACGATGATGCTCCTGCATCATTTCACCTAGGTACTTAGAAAATATGGGTTATCTTAGATTTTGATGCATGTATAAGGGTCAATATTTTTCCCCTTAGTAAGACTTAGGAAATTCTTAAAACTAACCCCCTTTGTGATTTTGTTCTAAGACATGTCACTAGGTTCTACCAATTAATGGCTTGCTAAGAAGCTATACCCATCACTTCAAGTGGGAATTGTGCATTAGGATATGTGTATCATGCCTCGAGATTTGTGACACTACCTTGGGATCCATGATTCTATGTTGGGATCCATGTACTTAAATATGTCCATTACAAACATTGAGATTTGTGACATTTTCCTTGGGATTTGTGTATCACATCAGGATACATGTCACTACATTGGGATCCATGACAATGAATTGGGCCATGAGAGGGATTCCATGTCATCACACATGCCACATGGACCATTTATATGCATCATTCTTTCTCATTTTGATGTTGCATGCATGATCATGCCTTATTTACTCCCCTTGGACTAGGCTTGGGGGCTATTTAATGCATTTGAGATGGCTATTACACATTACAAGGGTGGTTTCACATGGTTACTTGGACCCCATGATGATGTGGCATATTTATTGGACCATTACTTAAGGATAATTTTCCTTGATGATCCCACACATGCCTCTTGAGATGAATTATATGCTTGGATGGCTTACACGGTGAGGGTTTAAAGGAGGTTATCATACATGTGGACTATTCCTTTATTTGAGGAGGCTTGTTAGAGGATGTTGGATCTATTGGACCATTTGAATTTACTATGGACCATTCCTTTGTACGTGGGTATCACTTTTGAGGGGTGCACCTCTCTTAGCTCCTATTTTTGTTCACACCTGTGGCTTTATTATTGTATTTGGACCTTTTCTAGAAGGTAGTTTCACTTTTGGAGCATATTATGGGATGTATTATGTCGTTTGTTGTATTTTCCCATGGTTTTTACAGGGCTATTGGTTTTTTATATCATGGTATTGAGATAGCACATGGTATTGTATTATATTTGAGGAGGATCTTCACCTATAAAAGGAAGACTCCTCCATTTCAAATCATTGGAGATTAATTGAAAACTTAGCTTAACAATTGTTTTATTATCTATTTCTTTTCTTGGTGAATGTCTAGCTATTTTTCAAGTTTAGATAATCACTCTTGAGGATTTGTTGTATGAAAAAGGCTACTACAAGGCCAAAGAAGAGTGAAATTCTCCACTTGGAAGGGTTCTCAAGGGAATTTATATAACCTTACCCCTTTGATCATTAAAGTCGTTTTTCATGCATTAAGGTTGGAAGTMTCATGGATCTATCMTTTTCTTGGCCAACCTTTGAGTTCACCTTGCTAGTATCAAGAAATGTTTCTTCGTGGACCGATCCTCGCATCCAACCTTGAAGGGAACMTGCTAACCCTAGGTGATGCTTGAAGGGAAATCCTATGGGTTCCATCAACATCACCTCATATTGTACCCTATAATTCAGTTGGTTTTGATMTAGTGACCCTATATCCCTCCAAAGGCACTGGTCTCTCATGGTCTTCAACCACCAAAAAAATAAAAAATAAAAATTTTCCCTTTTTCTTTTCTTTTTTTCTTTTTTTTTTGCAATGTAGGGTTTATTCATGCATATTCTCAAATMTGGATAGATTAAATTCCATATCCTCCATATTATTTATGGTAGTTGATCCATTATTGAATACCTCTTGTTATTATTTAATGGTTTGATGAAATTTATTTAAGGGTTACAAATTTTTTCAGATCTAATTTATGTATCTTGTGCATCCCTAAAAAAGAAAACCTTGCAAGGTCTTCTTAACCCATTGATTGATTATTGTTGTCCCAAATTTATATTTTATGGGATTATTTTGTGTGGGTAATAGGTATTTTATATCTCTCATGGACATTGTTCCAAGATAATCTTTCTCCTAAGCAACCTAGCCTTCAAATTGACCAAGAGAAGGGTGCAACAACCCACTCAATCTACTAGATTCCTTCCCTAGTCTTCAATTTTCTCATGGTGTATATCATTCTAGATTCCCTACTAGTTGAAAGGATGATTTTCTACAGTTAGGGTTTTAAACAATGATCCATATTTCATGTAGAGTATAGATGAAGTTTCAATGTATAAATTATGACATAACCTATTAATTGATTTAGATATACGATAGTTGCATATATTGTGTAATATAGACATTGAAATTGTGCTTTTACCTTGTCAATTTGAAATCTGCTACAACACTGATATTTATGACATGTGTGTGATAGTTACCATGTAGAAAAAAATGTATTTTAATGGGTAAAAATCTATTGTAAACTTCTTTAATGGACTACTATCATAATAATACATTTATTCTTGAAGTATTTCATCATTTTCACACATAAGCTCTTCTAGTACATTTAGTGATGTTGATTAGTCTCATGAATATTCTTTTGTGAATGAACACATGCTTTGTACCTCACAAATTTCATGTTGTAAGCTTTACATTGGAGTTGGTTAATGAAAACAAATGGTCCATTTATGTAATATGTTGGATATTATTGCAAGAAATAATCATACTCCAAGAATTTATTGTTTTTCTTCTCTCATATTTCTTGAGAAATTTCAATAGAGAAGATTGTCAAATTTAAGTCAAGCCAAGTAGTTTCCCTTTTCCTAGTCCAAATACAACAAGAGGACATATCTTTACCCCGTATGAAAACCCTCCTTATGTTAGAAACCCTAGCCTAGAAGTGCAGAGGTAAGGCCACTAAGGTGAGAGTGGGCATCTTGTCTATCAATTGTCCGAAGCTCTTACTCATAGGGTGTGACTTTCTCATGGAAAGAGTTCGAGTAGTAACAAGTATTATTGATATTGTATAATGGCTCACTAGGAATCTCAAATAACTCAATAAAAGGAGATTGGTTGATTGATTTCAAATGAAACACAATCAATTTCTCTTCTAATTTTTCAAAAAATGAGCACATGGAAGACTTCATGTGTGTCTTTTCCATATCACCTATTGGTTCCTTGATAGTTGTGGGGTATCAATCCATCATACCATGGTAGTTGGTCATTAAAATAATGGGATAATGTCACACACCTAGGTTTCATCATCAACCCTTTAAATTTAATAATCACATGCTATCAGGATTTCATAAAATATATCGAATACATGGTGAAGTACTCCTTTCCTAGGATGGGTGCTTAAGGATGGCATGCTATAGTTGGAAGGGTGATGTGGTTATCAATTTTTATCTACTAATTGCATATGGAATCTTTCTTCAGATAACATCTTATGTAATTTTGTTAGAGATTGTAATTGTGGAATATTGTATGCATCCAAACTCAATCCAGAATAAGGATCTTGCAAAATTCAAAGAACAATTATTCAAACATTAGTAATTCATGTGTACCAAAGGTATAATATATTCAATCAAAATGATAATATATAACTAAAATATAGACTTACTTAAAAACACAAGGGAGAATTTAAAGTATTTGTATTTCTCTTGATGTTGAATAATGAATCTTCAAAATCAACCATTTACCACTTTATTTTAAATTCCCTTTCATTTGAGAAAAAAACCACAACCAATACAAATATGTAACTACAAACATTGTGCTAAGAGGAAATGTTATTTAGTTATAACATAATTAGAATTTTTTTTTAATCATCAATGTGCCATATATTATATAGTGCACCATTCTATGAAGTTCATTGTATTAATTTCATTAATAACAAACATCTGCAAAAACATCTATGAGAAAGAACCTCTAGAAATATCCACAAATTAATATTTTTGGAGGTTTATAATACTAATTTCGCTAAAATATATCTTTCTTTTTGCATTTAATATTTTAGGTTACACCAATATATTCCTTTGATGGTGCATTTTTTATTTTAAGGCTCATATAATAGTGAAAACGCAAAAGAGACAAGTCATTTTTCATAAATGCACCAACAAAAGAAACTAAAAAATGAGTGAGACGTTTTTAGCAATATTTTAAAAGTGAGTTAAATAAAACCCTAATCAATTGTTGTGCTAGAAGTTAGAGGGGATACTTGTGTTGTAACATAATTGACCCACTAAACCCTACACGTAGTCTCATCCACGTCACCTTCTCTAGTAGACAGTTTGGCATGTGTGCTAACGCGAAAGTGACATGTCCTCAGACTCATCATACTCCCATAGCAATCCTTCGGTGGAATGAAAATATGAAATCCAAGAGATAAACTCTCCCAAACAAATGGCTTTGAATCACTTATATTGGGTTATGTCAGTGATTGGAGGTGACTTGGACTCTCCCTCATTAGGAATTTAGGGTACACAATCCCAACCTTTTCTTTTGATTCATTCCTTTCGATAGATCCACTAGTTGGGTGTTGTTCCTGAGTTTATGCTTAAGGCTTCAAAGTATAATGTCAAGGCATCCGAAAATAAAGAGAGTTTAAAATATGAAAAGAAAGTCAATTATTTAGGGAAAGAAGCTATGGTTGATTTATGAGTTGTCTTTGCCTAGATTCCCAACATTCATGGATGCTTATATCATGTTCAATCACTGCCCATGAATATTCAAGTTCAACCTGGGTGTTAGCAGTTTCTAAGATGGTATCAAACAAGGTTAAGACGATGCTAGTCTAATCTATGAGACTGGGTTCTATATTAGGATGTCTTTCCACAGGTACAGTCATGGAGGAATGAAAGTTAAAAGATTTGTTATTTTTATGTTTTCTTTTTCTTGTCTTCAATTATATGAAAAAAAATCCTGAAATCAAATTAATAGTATAACAATTTAGAGGTCATTTTTTGTATCTGAGTCAAATTGGAAAATAACGAATGTGATGAAAGAAAAACATAAAGCTGTTAAAAAAATGAGGCATCAATCACAAAAGAATCTCACTCTGATACAGAAGAAGAAAAATGGATGTGAAACCATTAATGAAGCATGAAAAGTGGTAATCTAACTAATTCACGGGTCTTGCATTCGCTAATAGCCAACAGAGGAAAAGTTGTAAACAATCAGATAACTAAATGAGCCATATAACCACCATAGATGTCGTACTAAGTTGTGATTAAGCATTCATCAAAGACATATAAATAAAAATGTTGGAATACGAAAGAACATAAGAACACATAACTCAAGATTGCCGAAATATGGAGTCTCTGGTCTGCATTTGTCTTAATTCTCAAAAAGGAGAGATCTCTCTATTACAAACGGACAGGAAAAAGCCTTCTTTAAGTATTTTGAAATTATATTTATAAAAAAGGTTACCAACCCTAGACGGTTGAAATTTTCCTTATTCCTAGATATTAACGGTTACAAAATAGAAACTTGAACTGTTCCACTTGTTTCCCTTCTATCTCTTTCTCATATTGGAAAAATGAGCATGCATGTATTACTTCATTATTTCTTTGAAGTACTACCTTCACCTGGTTCGAGACACTCGACGCACCTGCTTAGATATTGTACTAAAATTATGGAAGGCTCTGTCACATCCTTTGCCTCAAAAAGATACATCTTTCTTTGCAATTTCGGCAACCTGTCTTCAATCCTTTTACCTTCAAAATTTTTTGATTGCAACCATAGATTTGGCTTTACCAACCATCTATCCATTTGAGCAACGTCAACCTACTTCAACTGTGGAATTTCAATCTGGGATTCATTCAATCTTTCGTTGATGTCCAGTTGATCCTTTATAACATTGATTTACCCTAATACCCCAGCACAATTGTCCTTTCCAATGCCTAGTGATTTTTTATCTAGCAAATCAAAAGCTTCTTAACAATCTTCCATTATTTCTTTGGCCATTTTCTTACTCTCGGCTATATTAGCCTCCCACGCCTTTATTATGATATCACCCCTGATTTGTTCTGCGATAGTCAATATGGGAGTATTGGTACCTCTTCTCTAGCCGAAGATATGACTACCTTTTGAAAAGTAGTTCGGGTTGCATTAGCCTCTTTTTCTCTGAAAAGGATATTATCTAATGATTGACTCATCTCTCGAAAAAAATTTGGATGATCCCTACCTTAGAAAACAAGTTTTTTTGTACTATTTCCATCTTCTGATGCACCTCCAGTGCTTGGGCTTGAAACTTTGCTATATTTACAACCTGTCTTTCAGTAGAACTCAATTTTTCTTGTAGTTGCCTTACTATTTCTTCTTATTGGATGACCTTCCCTTGGCTTGCTTGAGAAGTCTTTTGTACTTCTTCAAGAACAGATTTAAGTTGATGAATCTCTTTTCTATCTTTGGCTCTAGCCTATTCGAGTCCTTTGTTGACCTCATTTTTTATATTATTCCCTGCATTCCTTATTTGATCTTGCAGTTGTTTTATCAACTGATGCCTCTGCCTTAGCCTTTCTTTCAGATTATCAACATAAAATAAATTGGTCATTGCAAAAGCTCCTAAATATCCTGCCACCTCTGTAGCAAAATATTCTTCTTCCAAATTTTTCCCATCTAATAATACTCTGTTCCTTTTTACCATTGCACCCTCTCTCGTGTGCATTTCTTTCTTCACCACAACCTTTCTTTTCTTATTGAAAAAGAACTCGATGGGAGGTATCTCCTCAATAGAGATAGGCGTGAAATCACTTATGAATACTGCCTCTGTATTAGGGTTTCCACTAGTGAACTATAATGGTGTGACAACCTCAATGGGGTTGTCAATTTTTTTGGACAATGTTTTCCCGACTTCTTCAGTAGTTGATTTATCAGGCAAAGACGACGGTTTATCCTCTTCGTTCTTTATTATTGTCTCTTTTTTATCTTTTCCCTGGTTGTCTAGTATCTTTGTCTCTGGGATACTTCCCTTCTGAGTTGAGACCTCAACTTTCTCTTGATTTTCCAGGGTTTCTTGTTTGGCAAAGCTTCCGAATTCTGGATTTTGGGTCTCTGCTTGTTGTGTATCTAGAGATTTTAGGATTTTCCCTTGTAATACTTTGGTAGGCCTCTTTTCTGATGTTTTTGGAAACTATAAAATTCAGCCATTCACTAGGTAGCAGAGCTCGCACTCGGCTCAAAACTTCTTGATAAGATCTTACCCCTCGGAACATTTCATCATGAGGGGACACTTCATGCTCATATTTTTTAAGATTTCACCCGGCCATATGGTTTCCCACAACCCTCTGTGGGTCATGCTTATTGAAATCAAAGCTAACCAGTTTTATCTCTTCTAAAGTTGTAGCCTCCACACTGGAGTGATCGAAATCTAATAAGGAAAATGAACCAATAGACAAAGGAAAATATTGCCATACCTTTTTCTACATGGCTTTTAGCTCTTTGCTAATCCCATCGAGTGCATTTTGTCATGCAACTTCACGACACACCCATTTATCTGGTAAAAATTGTGGTAATGCATATGGAGGGATCGAGCAACTGAAAAATTTGATATAAGAGAAATGTTCCTCTATATACCAGTCTGCTACTTTACCTAGGCTATCCATAACCTTGTCTGAAATTCTTGGCAGTGGATGACCAAATATAAAAATATGCATCGGTACCACTACCTAGTTAAAAATTTCATAAAAGAAATCTTTTGCTTTGTCTTCCCAGAGCTTCGAATGGTAATCATGAATTGTTTCTACACTGTCTAGAGTCCAACTCCAACTCATCAGTGGGAAAGGCATCATGAAGTAGATAGCATCCATAACATAAGCTGACATAAAGAATGGAGTTGGTTTCCCTTTGGATTTCTTCATTTGTTATTATGAGATTTCGCCAGCCAAATTATCTGACAATATCTTTGCCCAGTCAAAAGAAAATCCTTTCGCAACTGAGTGAATAATGGGAACCCATGGTAGGTAGAAATGGGTCATGCTCTCTTTCCCATAAATTATTCACATCATCATGGCTATATACATGAATTGTGGTTCAAGCGATGAGATGGAATATACTTCGTGAGATTCGGCTCTGAATTTTTCAGGGCATGAACACCAGTCTTTGATCAGGTCGGAAAGACTTTTTCCAAACTGATCACACTCCTTATTACTAAAATTCTCTAGAAAAATGGCATTATAAATGAAGTTTGATGTTGCAGACAATTTATACATGACTTGTATGTGTTCGAGTCGAAACGATCCAACAACTACTTTCTGAGAGTTGAATATCGTTTGATTCGAGATATCTACATGATCCAGCGCGCATTTAATCATATTGGTGTAAGGTAACAACTTCGGCCTGGTTGCTACCTTATGCAGTTCTTCTTGAGCGATGATCTTATATTTGGTAGAAAATTTATCTTTTTCATTGTCACTTGAGTCATCAGGATAGTTTACCACTTTGTATTGTATGGTGTTGAACACATGCGTCCAGGTTTTAATTGTATTTATACTTCTGGGTGAAGTATCAGAAACAACATCTGTGTTCTGGCCAGAACTTTCACCAACTGCTTTAGGCACTTTCTGTGGAGCCATGATATCAAATTCAGAATTCTGTTACCTGTTACAGAGAATGAGAATGCAGAAAACCAGTTATTTTTCTAAGCCAGCTCTAAGAAAACAAGAAAGTGATTCATAACTAAAAATCCTTTTTTCCTTAAATTCACAAACCATGTGTATACCTTCACTGACAACACATTTAATTCCTTTAATAAAAGGATTTGGGCGTAAATCTAATCGTATTTGGAATCATTTCCCTAAATTAGATATTAATGTCATTTATGGTCGATATCTCCGGAAAAGCGCAAAATTTGAATGTATCCGAGTTAATTTTGAACAATAGGTTAATTAGAGTATAATCCTTATTTAGTACCTTAATTAATCGTACCCATCACTTAATCAATTTTCAGTGTTTTGGGTCTCGGGGATCTTTAAAGTAGTTTGAACTAAGACTTACGAAACGTGAAGTCGCGATGGGTTTTAATTAACTATAATCATACTTAACACTCTTAATTAATCGCGATTAGTTTTAAAATGTCGAGGTTTCGGGTATCGGGACTTCAAAGCCTTTATATTTGAGAGCATCATGAATCGTGAATTCACGATGAGATTTACTCCTTGTTAATCTTACTTAATCGTTAATGAAGTTGGCTTAACATTTAAAACCTTCGTGAGTTCGGGTATCGGGACTTCGAGGATGCTCAATATCGAACCTTCACATTTCACGAAACCCTGACTCCCGAAATTTCAAAAGAAAACCTTTATATAGATTGATTCATTAATTAAAAAGGCGGCTCCATAATTTGTTAAGACATTTAAACCTTTGGATTGATCGGAAGACTTTATTACGACGATGATTATACAAGTGCATTTTTGTGCTCTTTTTATTTAAACAAAAAAATGAATTTTAGTTTTAGTCTAAGGTTTAAAAAAATATATATGTTTCAACATTGGAAATCAAGGAAAACAATAGTCCTGATTCACTCAAAACCTTCAAACCATGTGATGGATATTGGCCTTGCTCATTCTCCTCTAATCACTTGATAGGTGGGGTGTAAGGAAATATCTATGAATAATATCTCATCAGACTAACTCATTAGCATATCAGTGGTTCTCATCCACTTGGTCTCTCGCCATCAGAAAATACGCCCCCCCCCCCTTTCCACAACCTCGTCGTTCTTCCAAGTAGTTCTTTCCAAACTAGTGTCTTCTGACATATCCAATGGTCATTGTACCCCCACATATCATGGTCAGGGATCCCTCGGATCTCAAATCCACTCATAGGTTAACCTTAACCTAACCTACCACTCTGATAAGGTTCTCTTATCAACTATTTACACAAAAAAATTGACGGCTCGGATCTTATCGACTAAGTCACTAGAAAATCTATGGCCCTAGCCCTATAGAAACTTTTCCTTTGATATTTATTCATCATAATTTCCTCATGTCTTGATCCAGGTGGATATCGGTGGCCACCCACCTTTTCCAAATGGCTTAAAATGGCTTTCTGGCTATTTTGGCAATTTACTATTTTTAGCAGGTTTTAACTTCCGGGGCCATTTTGAGGGCCCAAATGAAGGTTTTTCGAGATAAAGGTTCTAAATGATATCCAAATGAATGATTGAGCCCCCAAAATGAATCTCCTCAATGATACCTTTCCAACGAGCTATCACACGCCTAAAACAGAGATCGTATGCAAAAGTTACGACCCCGGGAAGTTGATGTACTCACTTACCCAAACGGGGCCCACATGACTTTTGGCGCTTCATCTCCCAAGGTTAGGTTTTTGGATGTCTAGGACTTTTGGAATTCCTGTTTATTGTGAAAAGGCCTATAGAGCCTCATTGTAATCATCTTCTTTCGAATTTGAGTAGCCATCACATCTCTTCTCAGAGATAAGATGCCACCATTCTAGCGAGTCTTTCACTCTGTATTTTTACAGTCTCTGTACATTTCTTTCATTAATAGAAATTGTGTATTATTGTATCTCTGTGTTTATGGTTGCATATCTGATATATTTATGTTATATTATTGGATATACAGGATATCTCTGTGCATTTCTTTATTATATCTCCACTCTCATTTTGTGCCGAAAATAACTCGGATCAGTGGTATCAGAGCAGGCTTCTCTTGATTGTTTTTTTCAGTGCATGTCCCCGACGAGGTTCGAGTATAGCAAGTTGGGTCTTGAGCTTGTCTCTATTAAATACAATCGCTCTCACACACCCAAGAAACCCTCAATGGTGGAGGAAAAGAAAATCTACGGACCAGACGATCCTATCAATCTAATGCTTGAGCAAGCTCTCACGCGACAGAGCGACGAAATGATGGAGAATTTTGCCCACATCCTTCAATGCCTACCAATAGCATCAAGTGCATATTCATCAAGCGGCCACTTTGGAGGCACCTCACCTTTCAAGGTACAGGTTAATTTTGATATTCCCATATTTGAAGGTCAAATAGATGCAGATGCCCTAGATAAATGGTTAAATCTGCTAGAAGGTTATTTCTCTGTTCATAAATTTTCCGACAAGGAAAATATCACCTTTTCACTCCTTAAGGCTCTCCCCCATGTCAAACATTGGTGGGAAACTTACTAGGAGCATAGTTCCATAGAGGAGTCTGGAATATATGGGGCTGAGCCCACCTGGGATTTTTTTGTGGATGTGGTAAAAGAATAGTACATGAGATGGACCACACTGCAGCAAGAGAGGGTCCAAGCAGTTTCGGAGTTCACCAATACCTTCCATACCTTGCACACCAAGCTGGGTATCAAAGACTCCAAGCGACATTTGGTTTTGAAATACCGTGGGGCTCTACATAGATACATCCAAACTGAAATGGATTTTTTGGACATCTCATCACTCAGTGTTGCTTATCGATATGTTGTTAAAATTGAGCAGAAATTTAAGCACCAGAACAAATGGGAATTCAGGTCTGCAAATCCGCAACAACCAAAGTATGACAAAGACGGACCTAACAAGCAGTCTCCCAAAAACCAGTCCAAGACACAAGAAAAGAAGGGTCACGGGAAGACAAAGAAGGACACCGAAAAATGGTGCGAGTTCCAGAAAATCCCTTGGCACAACACCGATGAATGTCACTCAAAACAGTCATTGGTGGTCGAGATCAAAGACAAAGAGCCAAACCTTGATTCTGAATCTAATTCTGAAAATAATGGTAAAGGACAGATCATTGACACAGACCCCACTGCTATTGTCGTGACTGCAACAATTCAACCAGAAGAACCAACAGATCCTGAAGAGGGGGAGCACCTTTTTCATTCACAGATGTGGGTGAAGGGGACCCCGCTGCATTTTATTGTTGATAGCGGGAGCCAGAAGAACCTCATCTCAGCAGAGGTCGTCAAACAGTTGGGATTGTAGACAACACCACACCTGCAGCCATACAACATCGGGTGGCTTCGTCAAGGACGAGATCTCCGTGTCAACCAACAGTGTTGATTGTCATATGACATCCAACCCTTCAAGGATGAGGTATTATGTGGTGTTTCCCCACTGGATGTCTGTGATGTTCTCTTGGGCCAACCATATATGTGGAGACGCCATGTTGTTTATGAGTCTCAACCCCGTAGTGTCATTGTTACTTTGTGGGGTCATCTCTACAGAATACCATAGGTAGTTTCGACTACTGTTCCACCTAAAAAGTTCCACAAGGTAGTATCTCATACTACAAAATTCAGCTTCTTCACAATCTGTTCAAAAGGAGAACAAAAAGACACTGCAACCACTATAGCCTTGCCCCAAGTACCTTCTATCCAACAGAAGTGGGTTGACAAGGCTGCAGCAAAGTGAAAAGATTCCTTATGCACATCATCCTCTCATGTATCTCGACTTGTTGAGAAACCTCAACCGCAATAGGTTCGTGACAGATTTCCACAAACTAAGCAGTGCGACGTCTCCATCAAGACAAGCAACTCACCAAGATGTAGATTCAACAAATGCTTTTCCCTCTCCCCCGGGAACTCAACGCAATGGAGACCATTGCTTCCTAAAGAGGGAGGATTGATCCAGGTGGATATTTGTGGCCACCCACCTTTTCCAAATGGCTCAAAATGGCTTTCTGGCAATTTTGGCAATTTACTATTTTTAGCAGGTTTTAACTTCCAGGGCCATTTTGAGGGCCCAAATGAAGGTTTTTTAAGATAAAGGTTCTCAATGATAGTTTAAGGCATGATTGATCCCCCAAAATGAATCTCCTCGATGATACCTTTCCAACGAGCTATCACACGCCTAAAACGGAGATCATATGCAAAAGTTACGACACCGGGAAGTTGATGTACTCACTTACCCAAACGGGGCCCACATGACTTTTGGCGCTTCATCTCCCAGGGTTAGGTTTTTGGATGTCTAGGACTTTTGGAATTCTTGTTTATTGTAAAAAGGCCTCTAGAGCCTCATTGTAACCATCACATCTCTTCTCAGAGATAAGCTTCCACCATTCTAGCGAGTCTTTCACTCTGTATTTTATAGTCTCTATACATTTCTTTCATTAATAGAAATCACGTATTATTGTATCTCTGTGTTTACGGTTGCATCTATGATATATTTATGTTATATTATTGGATATACGCGATATCTCTGTGCATTTCTTTATTATATCTCTGAGGATTATTGGTTTAAATCATTACGGATCTACTTTCCATATCTCATTGGTCTAACCTCTGGGTAAATCGACAGCTCTTGTTGACTTGAAACTTTCATGTCGAAAATTTCCCCTCGACACTACTCTAGGGTTTTTCCAAAAGTATCTCCTTCCAAAATGTTTTATCCAAATCCCATATTTACAACAAACAATTGGGATTGATTCTCAGCATCATATTCATGGATGAGTTTTATTCCTGAGGTTTACTCAAGGTTTTCAACAATTTTAAGGGGCGGTTCAAGGAAAATTGACCCATAGCCTTCTTAGAATTTCCTACAAGGTTTTTAACCCCCAACTCCTCAAACCTTTAACCCACTTCCTCAATACATTAATGATGCATCACCATGCCCCCCCCGCCATAGTGAATATTTTATCATCCTGCAAACTTTCCATTCAATGGATTGGGAAATCATAGGGTTACATGCATCCATTAGACCTTTTAAACACAGTCATCTCAGGAAATCAATAAATCCTTTAGAAGGGATTCATTATACCAATAAAACTCAAGTTTTAACTTTCAATCAACATATTAAATCTACCTTTGAGAAAATAATTAAATTCACATTTCTTAACAAACATTTACTAGATACATTGAGAAATATTTATTTGTTTCAGTTCAAAATTCAATTCATCAACTAACTAAGGGTGAATTCCTTTCCACCCAACTGTAGGATTTTCTGCATTTTTTCTCTCTAAAGCAAGCCACCCTCGTGTTAGGCCATGATATATACCACCAAGGGACTCTCACTAGTTCAATTTTAGGTCAAGGAATTGGTAGAGAAGGTAACTCTTCTTCACTACACTAGAAACAACATAAATACCCTCTTCCCACTAAACCTAGGGCCTCCACGAGCTTACTAGGTACCTTCCTAGAAACCTTTCTTCTACATAAGGGATTGCCTTCTCTATTACACATTCCCATGGTGCCCACCCCTTACAAGTGTAATTTTCTTTCCAACAACCACAAACCCATGGCCCTCTCTTCTTGAGTCTAGATCTAGGTATTCTATGTTGCAATGTTGACCATTCGCGTTCTAGCAAAAGATTCCTATTTTTCTCACAAAAAATTCCCAATTTTCTTTGATCTGGATGGTGTGTGTGCTCTCTGTCAATCCCCATTACACATTAGTGATCCCACATTGATTTTTCACCTCCTATTTTTCTTCTCCTCTGTTATGACCTTCCTTTCTGATATGTAACATTCTCTCCTCCCCTCGGGTTCCTCAACTTTCTTCTATCATAAGAATCCCCTAGGTTCAAGATTCCAATTCGAAGGGGCATTTCCAGGGTACTCCCAGCTGAAAACTTCAATCAACCGCATCACTCTTCCGGGTACATTTTCTAAAGGTATTTTTATCAACCCCAACCACCCAATTTTATGTAATTAACGAGATTTCTTGTTAACAAGGCGAATAAGGTACTTTATATATGTTGTTCATTTGAGGTCATGCAGATGTAGGTTGGGTTTCTAGGTGAGATTCCTATTTTATTCACATAAACTTCCCGATTTCCTCCTCACCAAATCCCACTCATGGTATCATGGCTAGTAAAACAAGGCTTCCCTTAAGTCAGCTAGTAGGATTTTTCATTAAACATAAAACACTATCACAGTGTTCATGAATTACAATTCATGAAGTCTTAAGAATAATTATAGACTTGGGGGAAAACAGGGTGTTACATTACCCTCCCCCTTAAGTAAACACCATCCTTAGTGTTTTTAACACCATATACACAGTTTTATACAGTTAAAAAAAATGGGTATGTCATCCTCATGGCATCTTCTAGTTCCCATGTGGCCTCATCTACTTGAAAGTGCTTCCATTGCACCTTGACCTACACGATGGCTCAGTTCCAGAGCAATGTATTTTTATTTTCTAGGATGCACTGAGGCTCGGGCTAGAATTCTCCCTCTAGTTCCACCTATATCATAGTCCAATCAATAACGTGATTAGAATCATGAATATACTTCTTTAATAAGGATACATGGAACACATTATGATATTTAACAATAGGTGGTAGAGAAAGTATGTATGCCACTAGTCCCACTCTTTCTAGGAGTTAAAATGGTCCATAATAGTGGGGTGCCAACTTGGCACAAGTTCCCATTCTTAGGGAGCTCCTATTAGGTTTCACCCTGATATACACATGATCTCCCACCTTGAATTATTTATGAGTTCTTTTGTTGTCTACTTAGTTTTTATGTCTATCCTGGGCCACTTTGAGGTTCTACTTTATTTTGATAACTTCTTGTTCCATTTCTCTCAACAGGTCTGGTCCAAGTGTGATCCTATCCACTATAATGTCCAAACTAATAGGAAACATTTACTTTCTTCCATAAAGAGACTCAAATGGGATCATCCTCAGTGACTCTGGATAACCATTATTGTAGGAAAATTCTACCAGAGATAGATATTCTTCCCATTTCTTGGGATGAAGATTGACATGCATCCTTATAATATATTCTAGCACTCTATTTACCCTCTTGGTTTTTCCATCTGTTTGAGTATGGTAGGTTGTGCTAAATGCTAGTTGTGTTCCAAAGCTCGCAAATAATCCCTTCCATAAGTTTGAAGTGAATTTCACATCTCGATATGAGATCATGGTCTTGGGCACACCCCTCAGTATGGTCGTCGGTTCTGCTAGTGGGAAAACCCCCCCTTTAACTACATCAGGGTTTGAGATGTAGACAGAGCGAATAACCATCTAAAATCTAATGAATTATCTATACTACCCCAAACATACCAAAACTAATGTAAAGAAACAAAATAAGAAAAGAGATCGAGTAACTATACCTTGGATCCCACATTTGGTGATGATCTCCTCAAGCTTGGTAGTTCCACTGACTACACATCTCTTCCCAAGGGTGACCTGCATCCAAAGATAGGCAAACAAGAACTACAATCATGTTATTATATTCATAATTTAGGGTTATATATTAAATGCTAAGTATAAATCAATAAAAATGCTCAAAACGTCATCATTTGGGATAGGAAAATGTGATTCTTTTATTTATCATACAAAGATTACAACTTACAATCTATGTCGACCATCATTCCTTGAACCTAGTCCAAGCTCCTCTTTACCATGCTCCAAGTGAACCTTGAATGAAATTCTTCTCTCAACCTTATGATCACCTCAATGGAAGGGAATGGGTTGAATGGAGGAAGAAGGGGTTGATGAGGGAATGTTGAGGCAATATCTCACAAAGGGAACAAAATATTGGACAAGAAGGGGAAGTGAAATTGGGAAGAGTTTCATTGTTCTTATGCATGGATGTGAAATGAGACCCCAACACATCCTTTTATATTCCAAAGGGATGGTTATTTGGTTGGGTGACGGGCTATATCAGGTGGATTAGTTGGGAAACTTCCAATAGCCCATGAATTTCAACGAATTCCTTCCAAATTTTAAATTTTTGCAACTTTTGCAAGCATACACGGGTTGTAATGGTGCAGCAAGTGTATGTATGCTAGATGTAGTGGTGCAGAAAGAATATGTACGCGATATGTAATGGTGCAGGGAACATATATCTTCTAAAAAATGGTTTTTTAAGAAGAGCTTCTCAGCAGTGCTTTGGGAAAATATGCAAGTAAGAGGGCCAAGGCCATGTATGCATGAGTAGGGAATTTTAGGGCTATAACAATGTAACCTAAAAAAATCTTTTATAAAAACAT
>ML795154.1:420458-432774 GCA_009831015.1 Picea engelmannii
TTTTTATTTTTTATTTTTGTATATATTTTTCATTTTATTATTTGTTTATTTTTATTTATTTCTATTTTACCCTTGGTTTTGGAAAAACCACATGGTATTTTCCCATGGTTTTTCCCCATGGTCTTCCCCTAAAGTTACATGAGATAAGTAAAACTAAAAAACAATTTGACTTTTCATTTTGTTTTATATTCATTCCTTTTTTGTTTTAATTTTCATTTTAATTTTTCTTTTCTTTCTTATCACATAAATCCTAGGTTGTACATACTCACTTTATTTTTCTCATTTGATTTAGTTTCTTATTGATTTTTTATTTAACTTTCTACATTTCCCCCCTCACTCATAAAACTAAATGTAATATCCCATGAGACCTTCCCCGAGTTCCTCCCCATTGGTCCTCACATTTACTGCATGGTAACTCCCATGGGAAAATAACATTTAAGATAGGCCTCCCTATTTTTAGGAAATCCTTCCTATTTTCATGGAATCCCTCCTCCCTTCCTCCCGAACACATTTTAAACTTTATGAATATTTTTTAATATGCCCCAAGACTAAGCTACAAGCACATAAATCTCAACCTTATTATATTAATGTGTAATGGTCTTCATCCTAGCTCATGGGAGAGCTCGCGAGAGTGCCTCATCGGGAGTCTTGGTCATCAAAGAAGTCACTAGACTTACTGTCTCCCTTACCCAACCTTTTGACAACTAACCCATACCGACCACGCATTATTTAATCTTATTTTGGTAGGGTTATTCTAATATATTTATGGGAAAATGTGAAGTTTTAATATTTAATATTATTCAAATCCCATGGGAATCCCATGTCCTCATGAGTGTGAGATGGAGTGTGAACAAGACATCATAATCAGAGAAGTTACTAAGGTTTATGTTGGGGTCCAGGTATGAACGATTTATTCACCCTTTTCCTACATTAATTTATCAATCTGGGTGCGTATCCTTTCAAGGAAACACACAAGGTATATGCAGGGGCAAGAGTACAATTCGTTCTGGACAAGGGTTTACAATTTAAGATTCAAAACATTACTGTCAACTAGATTAACTACAACTTCTGAAAGGTACTCATAAGAATCATACGTTGTAACAGCAAGCATAAGCTAAGAAATAACATTGTAACAACAATCATAAACTACTAAATAATGTACTGTAATAGCAAGAATAAACTACTAAATAACACACTGTAACAACAATCATAAAAATGATAAATAACACACACAGGAAGACACAGCACCTGATCAAAAGAGTGGGCCCAACTCTCTGATCAAGGTTGCGCTAGTTACAACAAAGATGAAGACAGCAAAATAGGTAATGCTTTATAAATCTAAAAAAGGTTATTACAATCTCAATGGGGACATCCCCAGTTACAAGAATAAACTGTCTTTTATACATCAAAAGGGGGAACAACATCTTTCCCCAAAACATGGTAACTGTACCCTTAAAAATATACATTAGTTGGAGTGGAAAAAGTACCAGATAGACAAGATCAACGAAATGCCCAAGATGGTTCAAGGATCTGCGACTCCAGTTGTGCAGCCTCCTTTTGCTTGGTTGTTGTTGTTCTCAAAACAATTGAACAATAGATTTGTCATGGGATGCTGAGGCCTTGATTCCTATTCTCCAAAAGTTGTGGTCAAACATCGTTTTAGTGTTGTGAATAGGCAAAACTTTGTGACTTCACTTCATTAATAAAATATTCAAATAGACAAGGTAGGGGTAATTACCTCACGGATTTAGCACAGTAAACATAGGTAAATAAGGGTAAAAAGGTCAAAAAGGTAATGGAAATGTAGCAGAAAGATAGCCCAATTTGGTGCCCAACATCTCCCCCCAACTAGCCTTATGCATGCCCTCATGCAGTTCGTTGCTTCCGCAAGTCTGGATTTCGTTGACTGTTGGATTCCTGAAAATGGGTGAGATCGTATTCTTCGGCCATCTCTTTTCCTGGAAGTTTAAAACCATCTGAGAGGTGGACGTCTTCCCACCAATATTATGGGATGATATATGCTGGAGTGTAATCTTCTACTGGCAACCAAATAGTGGGAAACTGAAATCGGAGTCCCATCCATCGAATCCTTCTTGTTCGAACACATGCCACATATCTGGGCACTCTGGGGAGCACCCGTGCAAAATTTGGTGCCCCAAAAGGTTCCCTGTTATGGACAGCTGTAGGTGTCATCATCCACCTTTTCTGACAGCAATCAAGGGCTTCTTTATGAAATGTGACTATTTTCTTAACGCAAAGATCAAGGCACCAATTTTGTGTCCCCGACATTCTATCTCTATTCGCCTCAATTCCCAAAAAGGTGTTGTGTTTATTGAACATGGTGACTTCCCTTTCGGGTTCTCCTCTTACCATAAATGGCTTTGTAACCTGATTAGATTCAAATGTGTTAAAAACCTTCTGCCAACTGATCTTGTTGAAAGTGTAAGAGGTGAGGGCCCTTAAATGAATGTATCCCACATACGGGACCGGATTGAAATCTCTGTCCAGGCGCAACAGATATCCATGCAGGTAAAATTCACACATCAAATGTTGAGTTGGCACGTCGTGGTGCCTCATTATTTGGAGGAATTGTACACCATTGTCTATATTATAACTAATCTCATTTTTTATGCTTTCCATGCAGAATAGAAGAAAACGTTCATGTAAGAATAAAGAATAACTAGAAGCAGGGGGGCAACATGCCATCACCTCTTGTG
Source organism: Picea engelmannii (assembly GCA_009831015.1). NCBI lineage: Eukaryota > Viridiplantae > Streptophyta > Pinopsida > Pinales > Pinaceae > Picea > Picea engelmannii. The sequence continues at coordinate 423,176 of ML795154.1, forward strand.
CCAAACTAAACATCTACTCTTTATCCATTTTCAGTTCTGCCACTTGCTTTTCCAGTTGCTCCGTCTTGAGCTGCTGCTTCGCATGCCTTAATCTCATGATGTCTATTCCCTCCACGTATTCAAAAATAGTTGTGGAGGCTCGTTCCTGCATTCTTCTGATCTCGTTTTGATACTGAGTCACAGTAGATTTCCAAGTCTGCACTTCGACCATTAAGGCATGCTCACAGTCTTCAAAAAATTTCTCTACCAGGTCTGTTTGAGTAGCAGCAGAGGTTATGGCTACCTGGTCCGTCTGAGTTTTTGTTTCTACTCCTATGGTATTGGGATTTCTAGCTTTCTGCTTGTATTTCTTCATCCGCTCCTACAATTTGTGTACCTATTTCCTTAGTTTCCTGACCTCCATCTTAAGTCACGTTGTCTCCTTCAATTGCAGCTGATGTTTTTGTTTGGCTGGGAGTCTTATGACCTTCTTGCCTGGCTCTTCCATTGGCTCATTCATCGGGACCGCTTTGCTTGGTCCCTCCTCTTCGCCTACAGCTAATTCCTCTTGTTGCACATTCACCGCGACTGATGGTGCCCCTGCGAGATGCTCTCCTGCTGATGTATCTGTTTGAGTATCATCCACCTCGCAAAATTGTGGCTTTTTTGATAGAATTGGAGGAATGGCGATATCTTCTTTTGTACGCCGAAGGGAACGAGTTCGTCTTGCTCCTTTTGGAATAAGGGAGAAAAAGGAGAACTGGCATGGATCTTCAATATTCGGTCCCGAGGTCGATGCTAGTTCTTGTGGTTCGACGCCAACCTCATGCCCTAGTTCTTCCAGCACTTCTTCCATTGGCTCTATGGTCGGGGTGGTCATGACCTCTTCTTCCTTCTGGTTGTCCTCCTCCATTGATTCCATGGTGACAGGAGGTCCTTGTGGAATACCCTCGGTCGCAATATCGATCAATTCACCCGCTCCTATCTGTTGTGACCCTGCTTCTGTGGTTGTCATGCTATCAAATTGTTCTGCTAATTCCACAGGTGAGACTGGTTCTTGTGGGGCAGCCTCAATCGTGGTACTAGTGGGCCTTTCTATGTCGAATTCCCCATCTTCCATTGATTCCATGTTTTCAACTTGCTCTTGGGGAGTAGCCTCTTCTTCGAATGCCTCAGCTTCCATTTCCATCTCTTTCGGTTCCTCCTGGTCAACATAGTCATCTTCACCTGCATTTTCCTCCTCTGTGGCTTCTGGTTCATCTTCCTTAGTAGCCACAACGGCTGCTACTTCTTCCTCTGTGGAGTTCCAAAATAGTTCCCATGGGATTGGGATTTGTCCGATGGCATTCATTACTAACAGCTGAACTAGCCCATGGTAGGTGATGGTCGCCAATACCTGTCGCGACTCCTGAGCCAAATGTGCCATTAGGTGAAGGCTTCTCAATAAGAAATAAGGCACATTTAGTGAGAAAGCCTCTGCTTGGGGAAATCGCAGGTGATTTAGTATTTGAAGATGGTATTTGAATATGGTGGAGTCTCTTCCTTTGCAATTCATATATCTCATGAAAAATTCTGCTACCTCCTTCCATGGATGCGACAGCGAATTTCGGTCATATCCTCGACCCTTCTGCATAATGATTTCTCCTGCCTGTAAAAAGGCTTCGGGAAACTCTGGAAGGACAGACCTTCTTGAAAACCATCATTTTCCATTTTGAGGGAGTCCACTGACTTTTGCGATGGCTTCCTCTGTCACAGGAATTTCAATTCCGCGGACCCGAGAGCTTCCTTCTCTCAAGTTGAGTGTGAATTTCGTCGCGATTTCTTTGTTCGACCCTTTCAATCTGTCAAAGTAAACATTCCAGCCCACGTTCTCAAAGACCTTCCATACCCCCTGATTGTTCCAAACTCTCGTTGTATCTTCAAGTTCATGCCGCAAAGATTGTCCACCCATTGCTGCAGAGGCGGAGTCAGCACGACGAATGCAGTTAGCTAGTAGGAGAAAATGGCAGGGCTCCAAACCGTTGGCAACTGAAATAATGTCATATCGCTTTTGGGGGTGGTGGATGAAACAGTGCTAGTATGTTTGGAAATGATGACAGATTATGGTGGGACTGTCAGAAATTTAATGCAGCATGTTGGGGAGGTGACCGATTATGACTCTGCACATACGAGTACGCATTTGATATGTCAAGTTATGATTACGAAATATCGAAATCATTAGATTTTGTTTGATGAGGATCATGTGTCATAAATGTTTTTCATGGTATTTTGTCATTTGTTATGATGGTTCCCCCCCCAAACTTAATTACAGTCATACACGGAACGTTATGATGTCTTTTTGGAATATTTTAATTAAATCCATAAAAGTCAGCGGAGACGTACCTGGGGGCCTACCTTATGGTGGAGTAGCAGCAAAAGGTCTGACGGAGTAATGGAAATGGGATGTAACGACAGCAAGGAGTAATAGTAACAACGAGTAGTAGAAACGACAGAATAAAGGTGACAGCGAAGTAGCGGCAGTTGCGGAGTAACAACACCGGCAGAGTAACGACACCGGCGAAGCAACGACAGTTGCGGAGTAATAGCACCGGTGGAGTAACAACACTTTGTGAAGTAATCAGTGCACACCAGTGGAGTAACAGCAACGTCTTTATAGCAGTACTAGTTGAGTAACAACATCGAGTGTTACATTTCTCTTGGTCATATTCATTTGTTATCCTTGCAATAATACAAGCAAGTAATTTTTTTTTTTTTATTATTATTATTTTTTTAATATATATATTAATTTAAGGCAGAGTGAGAGTGTCCTTCATTCCAACAATCATTAAATCAGATGAGTTAGAGAGGTGTTTGACAAAGTCATTTCTAGAGGTTGGACGGTGGTATAGTTTTAGACGATGTCCGTTTACTAAGAATGAGGTATGATTCTCGTCTATTGTAATTAATCTAACCGGTCCATTGTTGAACACTGCGTCCACTTGGTATGGCCCCATCCAGTGAGTTCAAATCTTTCCTTCGAAATCCTTAAATTGGGAATCGTAAAGTAATGCCCAATCTCCCACATGAAACACCTTACTTTTGATAAATTTGTCATGCCACTTCATTCTCTGTTGTTGAACAACAGTGGTCTTCTGGACAGCTACTAACTGAATCTCATCTAACTCATTCAGTTGTTCCAGTTGGTGTTTCTGTGCTTCTGATGGGTCTAAGCCTACTTCTAGAGCTGTCTTGAGTGTATTGATCTCAAATTCCACTAGAAACAAGGGGACTTTCCCATAGACTAATTCAAATGGTGAAAACCCAGTTGTGTTTCCCCATGTTGTTCTGTACGCCCATAAAGCTTTTGGAAGTTTCTATGCCCAGTCTCGGCGATGACTTGCTACTGTCTTTGTCAAGATATTTTCCAATACCTTGTTTGTGCTTTCTACTTGCCTGTTTTCCTAGGGGTGATGGGGGTTGTCACTCTATGCTTGACTCCATATTTCTACATCAGCTTTCCTATCATGTGAGATGTGAACTGTGATCCTCCATCCGACACAATTTCCCTTGGAGTATCGTATCGGGGAAAACTTTCTTCAAAAAGAAAGTCTTCCACTAGTTCTATTGCTCTTGTGACTACTCTGGATTCCACCCATTTAGTTACATAATCAGTGCAGACCAGGATGTAAGCTTTCTGATGAGAAGGTGGGTTGAAGGGTCCAACAAAATCAATGGCCCATTTCTCAAATGGTTCAAGGACTATCTAGGGCTGTAGAGGCATTTCATTTTCTTTCCTAGGTTGTCCCATCCGTTGGCAGCTATCACACCTTCGGATATAGTCTCAAGCATCACGAAATATGGAGGGCTAGTAATATCCCATTTACAACACTTTGTGACCTGTTCTTTTATCTACAAAATGTCCTCCACAGGGTCCATCATGTGCAACCTTCAGTATCTCATAGATATTATCTTCTGCCACACAACGTCGAATCTGTTGGTCAGCCCCTGTATGAAAGAGATATCCTTCCATCCATGAATATCAGGTACTCTGGTGAATAATCTTCCTTTTCTCTTTATATGACAGATGTCGAGGCATCTTCCCTGAAGCAAGATAATTAGAAATATTTGCATACCACAGAGTGTTAGCAGATACTACAAAAATATGTTCATCTGGGAAATTATCTTTAATTGGTGTATCCTTACCCTCATGTTCTATCCTAGATAAGAAATCTACAACCACATTGTCCTTCCCTAGTTTATCTACTATCATGATATCAAATTCCTGTAGTAGCAAGAGCCATCTTGTGATACAACCAGGGGTAACAGGTTTATTCATTAAATACCTGATAGTTGCATGATCAGTATGCACAAAGGTAGGATATCCGGTAATGTAGTGCCAGAATTTGTTGATGGCGTAAATGACAGCAAGGAATTATTTCTCAGTCACTGTGTAGTTTAATTCATCCGAAGCCAAATTCTTACTAACATAGTAAACTGTGTATGGTATTTTGTCCTCTTGTTGTCCTAATACTGCACCAACCGTTGTTTGGGAAGCATTTGTATGAATATGGAAAGGTGATGCCCAGTATGGCCCTCTAAGGATTGGAGAGCTACAGACCAATTCCTTAATTCTCATAAAGGCTGCATCACAGTCCTCTACCCACACAAAATATGAATCTTTTGTTAGCAATTGAAAAAGTGGATGTGCTACTTTAGCAAAATTTTCTATAAAATGCCTATAATAGCCAGCACAACCAATAAAATTGTGTACCTGTGTGGGAATTTTGGGTGTCGAGAAATGTTGAATTACCTTTGTCTTTGTTGGGTCCATCTGGATTCCTTTAGCTGAGAGCAAATGTCCCAGAACAATTCCCTCTTCCATCATCATATGACATTTTTCCATACTCAATGAGACACATGCTTGTATACACCTTTCGAGAACTTTTTCTAAATTTTTCAGCCCTTCAAGAAATGAATCCCCATATGGAGTAAAGTCATCCATGTAGATTTCAACACCGTCATCTATCAAATCAAAGACGATTCCCAAAATTTCCCTCTGGAACGTTGCAGGAGCATTACATAGGCCAAAAGGAAGGACCTGGTATGTGAATGTTCCCCAGGGGCATGTGAAAGTGGTTTTATCATGATCTTCAAGAGCTATCTGGATCCGATTATACCCACTAAACCCATCTAGGAAGGAAAAAAACTTTTTGCCAGCCAATGTGTCCAGAACTTGATCAATAAATGGCAAAGGGAAATGATCTTTCTGCGTTGCCTTATTTAATTCTCGATAATCCACGCATATTCTCCATTTACCATTTTTCTTAGGGACCATTACTAATGGAGAGACCCATTGGCTATCTGATATGGGGTAAATAAAACCTACGTCTAGTAATTTATGAAGTTCTTCTTTCATGATATTTTTCAGTGCGAGGTTCATCCTTCTCTGAGGTTGTCTCACAGGACGACAATCCTCCTTAATACATATATGATGGGTGCATGAATTAGCAGGGATCCCCTTCATATCTGTATAATCCCAGGTGAAGGCCTCTTTGTGTTTCCGAAGAACATCCACAAGTTGCTTCTTCTAAGGTTCTGACAGGGATGGATTAATATTCAGGGTTTTTCCTGGTTCTATTTCTACTGGAACACTTTCACTGGGTGCATCAATAGGTAGCTTCTCTAATCCTTCTACTATTTCAATTGTTTCCTGAGTCTCACAGCTTAAGACAGATTCTAGGAATTGTTGATTTGTTTCAGAAATGGAGCAAGGGTCATCCATAAAAGAGGTAATTACATCATCTTCCGATTCTGTTTTCAACTGAAGGGCTTGTCCAATAGTGAGAACTGGCCTCAATTCCTCATTTTCTATTTCAGACTCTTTCCCAGGTAAAATTTTCTTGCTTCCTGCTAGTTTTATGGATGGGTTTGGTTCTGTAGGTGGGTATAACACTAAGTTCTTAATGTTGTGCCCATTGGAAATAACCATGTGCCCTGATCGACACCCAATGTAAGCATCTGCAGTAGCCAGCCATGGTCTACCCAAGATCAAAGGATGACCGCCCACCGAAGATTGTGTTTGTAAGACCAGGAAATCTACGGGATAGTGCCATGAATCTACTGAAATTGTTACATCTTCCAATTTTCCTACAGGTTTAACTGTGGATCGGTCTGCCAATTCCAATATTGTAGGTGTATGTTTCAAGTTACGAAGACCTAATGTATGCATGGTTTCAGTGGTGATGACGTTGATGGCAGCACCCAGGTCTACTAGCACATTTGGAATCTGTACCCCATTAATTTGTACTGTCAGAATTGGGTTCCCTGGATCTCCATACTTTTCAAGCATTGACTTTCCCGTCATGAAATATGATAATTTTCCCATAACATGAATGGTAAGGGGGTCTTTGGATTTCTTTGTAGATTTTGTTGAACAGTATTCCCTAAGATTCTTTGCATATATTGGCACATCCTTCATAGCTTGTAACAAGGGAATTTTAACAAATAAATTCTGCAGTTCTCCTAATAAATCAAATTCAGCTTGAGGACTTGATTTACTCAAAGTTAGTCTCTCTAGGTAAGGTGGTTCAGATTGATGTTGTTTTACAAGAGATGCCCAATTTCTATCAGTTTGTTTTGGCTCTTTACTAATTGGTTCTGATTCCTTACCTTCACTGTTGATTCAATCAATGGTAACTGGAGGAGGTTGAGTATCAACTGTCCACCCTGATCGTAGATTCATTACATACAACTCTGCAGTGGAAATGCTATATGAAGGTAGGTTAAGAATGTCAGTTTGATGAACTCCCCTGATATTAGGATTCATATCAGGTTGGATTGGGAGCTGAGGGAAGTTGGAGTTGGAGTTGTTTTTGTGGCATCTATTGAGGAAACTGCCTAGGAGGGGATCCTCGCCAAGTTGGATCCCATGAAGAGCTTGAACTGGTTTGAGGGTTCCACTGCTGCCACGGTGGGAACTGGTATTGTGGCCACATGGGAGGATAGGGCATGGACTGAGGATTCATATTAGAATTATTGAAATACTAAGATGGATTTGAGTACATATCTTGATTTCCCATTGGTGGTTGAGGTTTCCATGGCTTTCTAGACCCCATGAGGTACAGTTGCTCCATGTCTTTCCCTGTTCCTTGAAATACCGCTTTCAGGCCTGGCAGGGAGGGGCATGATCTTGTTGCATGATTTAGCTTGCAGATTGAACATTCCTCTATGGAGTTTAATGGACATTCCCTCTCTGGATACTTCTTTCTACACGTCGGGTAGAATATTTCCATAGTCTTGTCCAATTACAGTTGCTTCTGCTTTACTTGCAGCGTATCCATCTGTGCTGATAGGGTGCTGAGGATATCTATCCTCAGATTGTCTAGCAGGTTTCCGATTTTTTCTTTCATAACACCTCCGCCAGACCCTTTTACTGAGTGAATCCCTTGTTTGTTTCTTGCAAGTCCTCTTGATCACTGAATGCATAACTCGCAGATACCTTCGAAGCTTTCCTTAGAGATGTGTCATTTTCCCACAATGTTCAATAGCTCCATTGAATCCTCATGGAAAGATCGGAGGAGGATAATTTTTAGAATTTCCTTATCTAGGTCAGAGTGACCCGACCTCTGTAAGGTGTACTTGAATCATTCCACACAATCTTCCAAACTCTCGTATTCTTTTTGTGCGAACTTGAAAAGTTCTTCCTTAATGTTCTGGGATTTACAGTAATCCTAGTATTTTTCCAAAAAATCTATCCGCATATCATCCCATGTGGAAACAGTGCTTCCTCCAATGCCCATGAACCATCGTAGAGCCGTCCCTTTTAGTGTAGAAGGAAAAAATTTTAACTTTTGGTCTTCCATCGTGTAGTCATACCCTCAACATACTATGTTGAATTCAAATAGAAATGTGTCGGGATCTTCTGAAACAAGCCCATGAAAGTTTGGTAAGGATGCTAATGGAATAGGCTTAGTGGGTGCACCAACTCCCAGGTTTCCAATTGGAAACTCGATAGTGGAGGTTTTGGGAGCCATAAATATCTTCCAATAATCGTTGGGTATTTCACCAGACTCTGTAGGAGATGGTTGAGGCTTCCTTACCCCTTTGATCCAAGTTGCTTTAGCAGCACTTCCCTGGTCCCTTGGTGATGCAAATGCTCCTTCGATCCCTTCTTCTTCGTTCTAATGACTTGATCCCTCTACTACAACCTTCTCTCTCTTGCTGGAGTGGTCTAACTCTATCAAGGCTCTGCTTGCGACCTCTTCCCCCTATGCTGCCAGCATAATATTTCCTTGTTCAGGTATGCCACTAGATGTTTCTTCAACTGCTGGAGGGACCTGTTGTATTGTATCACCCAAGAATGTTGTAGACAGCACTGGTTGATCTACTAATTGTCCCTCAGACTTTACTCTTCATGCCCTTGGTCTCACGACTGCGCGAGATGATGTTTTTAATTCATCCTTTTCTATAATCTGTTGGATGAAGGTCTTTCTTCCCAAATTTAGTCCTCCCTTCTTTGGGGCTTTCCCTCTGCCCCTGTTATTCGGTTCTTTGTTCATACAAGTGAGGGTTTTGGCATGAACCTACAATTCTTTAGTCTTGAAGTAAGGTGTCAAAGGACCATTCCTTCCCCAAGACAAAAGATCTTATGAAAAAGAAAGGCAGCTAAAAAAACAAGAATCTAGGGTTCAGGGCCCAGAGCAAGGCATCAAAGGACTCTTCCCTCCCCTAGTCAAGAACAAAACACACCATACAAAAGATCTGATGTTTTTCAAACCTGAAGCAGGGCATCAAAAGACTCCTCCCTCCCTAGGGTAAAAGATAGGGTTTTTCAAAAAAAACACAAGGGTTTGAAAGACATAAATATTAACTTGGGATCTAGAGCAGGGCGTCAAAAGACTCCTCCCTCCCCAGGACAAGAGATTGACAAAAAAAATGAAAAAAAAACAAAAATAAAAACAAGCGGAAAGATCACCTATGCTCAGGACCTGAAGCAGAGTGAGGAAACTTGTTCTCTCCCCAGGACGAGAGATTGACCCTCTGGTTGGTCCAGATCATTGTCTTGCACCTTGTCAGCCTCCCCGGCAATGGCGCCAAAATGTTGGGGTCCAGGTATGAATGATTTATTCACCCTTTTCCTACATTAATTTATCAATCTAGGTGCGTATCCTTTCAAGGAAACATGCAAGGTATATGCAAGGGCAAGAGTACAATTCGTTCTGGCTAAGGGTTTACAATTTAAGATTCAAAACATTACTGTCAACTGGATTAACTACAACTTCTGAAAGGTACTCATAAGAATCATACGCTGTAACAGCAAGCATAAGCTAAGAAATAACACTGTAACAACAAGCATAAACTACTAAATAACGTACTATAACAACAAGCATAAATTGCTAAATAACACACTATAACAACAATCATAAAACTGATAAATAATACACACAAGAAGACGCAGCACCTGATCAGAAGAGCGGGCCCATCTCTCTGATCAGGTCTGCACTGGTTACAACAAAGATGAAGACAATAAAATAGGTAATGCTTTATAAATCTGAAAAAGGTTATTACAATCTCAATGGGGACATCCCCAGTTACAGGAATAAACTGTCTTTTATACATCAAAAGGGGGAACAACCTCTTTC
>ML795154.1:433188-454268 GCA_009831015.1 Picea engelmannii
GAGTGAGATGAATATCATCATCAAGACTTTAATAAATTGAGCATACGAATATTAGGACAAGAAGATTGGCGGAAAAGGCATCAACCCATTATTCTCAACATTATATTCATCTTAATGATACAAATATATAATACAATAATGAAACCACCTCATTTTTTCTCACATTGACAACTCATCAGGAGATAAGGTAGGAGGAGGAACTATAGGAATCTAGAAACTCACTTAGGATAACAACTATATCCTAGTATGTAAAATATACAAAGGTGGTATACTTGGACTTAATGGTTGTATATGAGAAAGAGGCTAACATTCCCCCTCTCAATCATAAGTCCAAACAACAATACCAACAAAGCAGGTGCATAAGTTGGTATTTCTCCATGTATTCATGCTGAAATGCTTGAGATGAGCCATAGCGAAGAACTGCCTAAAAAACCACCAAATCTGGATGCTGATAACTCTGGAAAATTCCACTATGTAAAAATGTGAGCCAGAATTCCAACAATTTTTTCACTGATGTGAACTCCAATATGATGAGAGCGAACAAAGAGAATTGAATCAGTTGCAAATATGACACATTCTTGAAAATGCCTAACAACTCAATCAATGCCAAGTTGCAATGCAAAAGGATCCATCTATCCTCTGCTAGGTCAAATGACCATCTAGGTGAACCAAATGTCCACATCATTTGGTCTCAAAATCATCATCCTTGTGTATGATTCAATACATAACCATCATTTTTCCAAAGTCTTCCATCTACAGACTACAGTTTCCCATCTGGAAAATTTGATGCCCATCTGGCATATTTGTTGTCGAAACTTTCAGTCTAAAAATCATATATAATTCCATCATTAATTCCCCCCTTTGTTGGTTGAAATGAGAGACCACAAGTGGTTTCATGAAAAAAAACATCTTCACTAGATTTATGAACTCCCCCCCCTTAAGGTGCATGAGAGTTTCACTTTTAATCCATTCGGGTACAACTCAAAGTGGGCATGTGGAATTAACCACATGTTATATTATCCCGTGAGGGCCATTCTCGAAAGCTACGCCATAAGGGGACCACTTATGTGAGGTACAAAAATGTTATGATACAAGATTGGTCTTTACTTGAGATTGAATTCTTCGGTAAGACTTATATAATCACTTGGTTTTTTATGACCATTTATGAGGATCGATCCACTCATAGTGAATCTTCAATCTTGCAGGTTTCTTTAGTGTTGAACATCTGTCTGAAGAATGGTTATGCTTTCCACAATGCTGGCAAGGATGGAGATCAAAAAACTTATTCTCCATGTGACCAACTCAATTACAATGTTGGCACTTAACATCATGATCGTCGACATTTGAATTTTAATTTTCTTGAAGGAATCTAGAGCTCACAAACAAAATTGGTTTGGAGTAATTTGGAATATTAAAACTATTTTGATTTTCATATCTTAAGCCATGTCGGTTTCTATTGAAGTGTAATTCTTCCCAAGGTATGATGATGGGCTTGGAAATATCATGTCGTACTTGATGAAGTGATTCACATTTACTTTCACTTATACTTTTTGTATCACTTTGTGCTTTGGCATATTCTTCTTGCGTTTCATTTTCATTGGAATTTGCTTCTGAAGTTGGCTTGTTTATTTGTTCCTTCACTGATTGTTGATCAAAATCATCATCATCATCATAGAGAGGGTTGTTCTGAACAAAAACTAGTTCATAAAACTTCATTTGCTATTGAATTTTGAGTTCTATCAACTTATCATTCAATAGATGGGATTGTTCTTGTAGAATTCTAACTTTAGTTTGTGTCACTTGCAAACCAGTTAGCATGGATTGAAGTGTTTCTTTGTGAAGTATGATTGTATTATCTTCAGTAGTGTTTATTAGAGTGTTCAATAACTCTAATATTTATATATTATGTTCCATTTGAACTCGCTTTCTTGTTCACTTGCTCTTCAGGCTCACTTGTACTTCAGGCTCGCTTGAATTTGCTTCACTCAAACTCTCTTTCTTATACTTTCACGCTCTCTTGAACTTTCCCACTTGAAATTTTCTCACTCGCTTGAAATTTTCAACAAGTTGAGGATGTCGGTTACCACCGAAAATGCATCCCAAAATATTAAAATGATTCATTCAACTACTCATCTTTGTCAATTACAACTCAAAATTAGAATGAATCTTGGGTGTCGGGCTCAACTGAGAATGCACCCAATTACAAAGAAATTGAACTTGATTTGATTACTTACAAAAATAACTATAGTTGATCGTAATTACTTACAAAAAATACTATTTTCAAGTTTACAATAAATGTCAATTTCGAGGTTGAGTTTATCTTCAAATTGGATGATGCTTTGAGTCCCTGATTATGAGCTTGATTTGTCCATTGTTGATGTGATTGAAAATTTGATATCTTCGTTGCTTCTTAATTGAGAGCTTTGATTGTGCTTGAATGTATGTACTTAACTGGCATTATTGTGTACTTATCTTGTTGTGGATTCCATGTGTGTATAGTTGTAGAGTAAATCATAAGCGTAGTGTCAAAACTTGACACAAAACACCATGAAAACATTCAAAGAATCATTCACCATTGCACACAATACAAGGTGTACCTAAGATCACCTTATTCAATTTCGGGCAGATCTAGGACACAAAAAAAAAAAAATGATTTTATTTGAGATTTCTTCTTGGTATCATAATGATGCACCCTTACTAATTACAATCCTGAAACCTTTCACCTAATATTACCTTATAACATATACTAGGTTCCCTTCACCAAAAAACATTTTACAAAATAATGATTCCAATCATCCTCACTCCCAACTCAGTAAAAACCCAAGTATCCTTTTACAAAATAATATTTTCACCACCTAAAAATTCTTTTACAAAATAAGAGTTTCATCGGGCCAAACAACTCTTAAAAGTTTGCAACCTTGCACATTCCTTATTACAAATCATAACCTTTGCAAATGCCTCTACTTTTCAAAAGTTTGCATAGTCCTTTATAATTTTAAGTAAGGGATAAATTTAACTTTATAATAATCATCCAAGGATTATTGAGATGCTCCTTTTTCTTTTTAATATCCCTCCTTCTCCCCGTGTGACTACAAATTTATGAATTAATTCTTTTATTTTACTTGTGCTCATGAAATTAAAATGTGCACACTTTCTTTATTAAATTAAAATGCACTTACGTGGAGAAAATTGAGTGCGTTGAAGATCACATTGCCCATCGAATGTGAAGGAAATCACGTGGAGATCGAGAAGATGACTGCATGCGATATTGTTGTTGGGATTGAGATATTTTGTGTGAACTTTGGCTCAGTTTCCTGCCACATACGATCCATATGAAGCTTTTGGTTTTTGCAAGTGGTGCATGCTTTTCATTCTACAGAGGCATCAACAAAGAATAATCGACCAAACCCTGGCACAAAATCAGATCTGGATCATTGTATTAATGAATATATCAATCGCTTGTTGAAGTAGCAGATCGTTGCATATGGATTAAAGGATGTTTCTGAAGAAGAATTGAACATTAATTGCGTTGAAATTCAAGAGGAGGCGAAATTCAAGATTCCCCACATTGAATTTTCAGAAAGTAATCAATGTCTTCAAGTACAGAAGAAAACCAATAACTAGGAGAGATTTATTTGTGATGATTTCCCCGTGAAATTTTCTTCGGGTGACGTAGATATCAGGAGGTATCCATTTTCAGATTCTTCAATAGGAAAGAGAACAACACAGTGCCTCCACGCAGAATCATGGAGGAATTCAATATTGAAAACAAAAAACCAGAACTACTAGTCGAACAATGAAATTCAAACTATATGGATTAAAAAAGAACTATGTTGTACCCATTATTGTTGTGGTTTTGCAATGTGCGTCCCACAATCACCTTGAACCGACGGATCTGCAGTTGTGATATTTTTTCTTTTTCTTTCAAAGACGGTTGGGAAAGTGGAGCGCCCACTCCACGAAAAAAGGATCAGAAAAACATCTAATTTCTGGTTATTGGGAAGATCCAAGTCACTAGCTTTCCAAATCACAGATCAAATATGTGCGCAAAATCTTCAGATCTGAGCATTTGACTAGAAGCAAGGCACCAATCCATTAATTTAGATCTCCAACACCATAGTGATAGGCCTTCAATTGCATATTTCAAACAAATTCACCTTCCATGGATCACCACCATGGCTCTCGAGATTAACAGGCCCTTAAGAACTATAAGAGCTCTAATACCAATTGAAGAAATTGAGCATAAGAATATTAGGACAAGAATATTGGTGGAAAAGGCCTCAAGCCATAATTCTCAACATTGTATTCATCTTAATGATACAAATATATAATACAATAATGAAATCACCTCAATTTTTCTCACATCGACACCTCATCAGAAGATAAGGTAGGAAGAGGAATTATAGGAATCTAGAAACACACTTAGGATAACAACTATATCCTAGTATGTAAAATATACAAAGGTGGTATACTTGGAATTAATGATTGTGTATGAGAAAGAGGCTAACAGGACTTACCATCATTATTTATTGAAACTTACCACCTACCTTCTGACGACCAACCCTTCAATACATGCATTATTTAATATTATTTACGGGGAAGTGTGCATACATAGAAATTGCATTATTTTAATATTTATTATTGAAGAGTGTGCACTCATGAGGGATATTATTTTAATATTTTTATAACCCATCGGAGGGATACATCCCGACCCCATGTCACCGGAGAGTTACCTCTGAAAATTTACCCTTCTGACAACCAACCATCTTGACGGCCATACATTATGTTAATCAAGATTATTTTAATATATATTTCGAAAAGTGTGAACCCATTGGAATAATTATTATCTTAATAACATTATGGGATAACTTGCATTATTATAATATAGGAATTGAAGTGAGCCACCACTAGATTTTGTCATCGGAAGTAAGTGAGTTGGAGTGTCATCAAAATCTAAGACATTGGAGTGAGGTGAGTCCATTAGGGTGGGCATGCACCAACCCCTCGATGACAAATACTTTGGGATGTGGGAATATCATATTGAGTTGAATACTTTGGCTTGACAAGGACTATGGGGAATATCATATGGGAATTTCATTCCCAAGTCGAAGACCTTGGACTATGTTCCATTTTGGTGAGGGGGGTGGGTATTTATTATTTTTATTTTTATTTTTTGTTTTTTGTTTTTTGTTTTTATTGATTTCTAAATTCACATTGGTAGGGGGAATATTGTTTTATTTTTTCATTTATTTTTATTAATTTTTAATTTCAAATTAGTGGGGGTAATTATATTATTTTTAATGTAAAATTTCGTTAATTTTCGCGTAGGTTAGGGATAATTTTATTCATTTTTGTTTATTAATTGCAATTAACGTAGTTTAATGAAATTATCTTTTTATTCCCGATTTTGTTTCTTTTTATTATTTTCCTAATTTTTAGGAGGAAAATTAGCCAAAATTACATTACAAGCCATAGGTCCTATGTCTTCCCTAGGTTATTATTCAAATTAGCTAAAGGAGATAAAATTGTTTAAACCACTCAATATTAATCTCTTATCCATATGGGATTTGTATTTGCAAGTTAAGGATCAATGACCCAGATTCACCCACAAGCAAGATCAAGGGTTGTTGAGCATCGTTTTTTCAACAAGCATATATTGGGCTACAGGTGTCAGAGTTGAGCCCATGATACCTCATTGGAAAGGTATCGAACTGAAGAATGTGTTGAATTGATCTTGCTTCCTTATCCATATATTTTGTGGTTTTTGTTTGATATCATGCTTTGGTTCTCCTGGAGGAACAATCAGTCTACAATCTTTGGCCATGTGTCCAAAAATTTTGCACTTGTAGAACTCTACTTCATTACGTAGTGACCCAAAAATGTTGTGATTTATGTTATGTGCTTCATGTGACTTCTTAGGATAATTGTATTTCAAATATCCTTCATAGTTGCTTATGTTCTTGGCATAGGATCTACAGTTTGCATCTTTGTGTCCAAAGTTGTTACAAGAATAACATAAACCAAGAAAAATAGTTTGATACCTAGATGTAGGGGATCTTTTGAATGATGTTGCTCTTATAAAGCTCTCTTCTTCTTAAGATTGTTGATTTTGTGTTGTGAATCTTCTAGGTGGTCCAATTCCTCTATGATTTTCTTCTTGAGTACCTCTGACTATTTTTGCATAGTTGCTTTGTTCTACTTCATGTTTTGTCGTCTTGGAGATCGAACCTTTCTCGGTCTTCATTTGGTTGTATCCTATCCCAAACCTGTCATAGTATGGCCTGTGATTGTTGATGATATTATCCAATATCTTGGTGTTATTCTATTGCACATCTTTCTTTTGAAGATCTTTTCTTAGGGAAACTATTTCTTCTTCCAAGATTTAAATCATCTTCTCCTTATCTTCTAACTGATTTATGAGAGTTTCTTCAATCCTTTTATCTTATTCTACCTTTATTTTTAACTTCGTGATTATCTTCTTGATTTCTTTTGAGCTGGAACTTTGAGATCATTCTTTCTTCTTTAATCCTACTTTGAGTGACTTGATTTTCTTTCTTTCTTTCCCTAGTTTTTCTAAGGCACTAACTAATTCTTATATGAGATTGATTCTGCCTTCTTCTTCATAATTCTCTTCATTATCATCATCTACTTCCATTAAGAGTACTATTTATGAATCATTTTGACTATAATCATCCTCGTCTGATGAGGATTTGTATGTATTGCTTGTGCCCAAAATATGTCACTCAACTTGGAATCTTTCAACATGGTTCTGGCCATTTCCTGTACTATTATGTTCTTCCTTTCAACAACTCCATTTCGTTGAGGTGTCCTAGATGTTGAGAACTATATTTTTATTCATTGGTTTCCATATAAATCCATGAATTCTTTTGATGTAAACTCTCCTCCATTTCCTAATCTCAAACACTTGATTTTCAAGTCCATCTCGGTCTCAACCATACCTTTGTATATCTTGAAGTGTTCAAATGCCTCTGACTTCTTCCCGAGAAAGTAAACTTCAGTCATTATTGTGTAGTCATCAACCAATAGCATAAAATATTGTTCTCCATTTAATCACTTCATTCGTGTAGGTCCACATAGGTTTGTGTGTGCAATCTCCAATGGGTTTGTTTTGAGGTACTCGTTTGATTTGAACATTATCCTGGGTTTTTTTTCTTGTATACAATGATCACATAGAGTATTCGTTGGCTTTGAAATCTTGGGCATTTCTTTCACTACTTCCTTTTTGTTGATTTTGACAAGGTTATCAAAATTCATGTGACCCATTCTTTTGAGCCATAGCCAACTTTCATTTCCCTTTCCTAAGAAACAAATTTCATTTCCAATTTCATTCATGACATATATGTTGTTTGGAGTTCTTATAGATGTATCCACCAATTTTTACTATGTTTCATGTCCTTATTCCTCAAACAACTTCAGGTCTCATTACCACACCTCCAGGGCTTCGTGTGGACTTCATCAAATGCACCCAACACATCTACTGAAATCAACCATTCATTTTGACATCAATGACAACTAACTCATCATCAATCTCGATCAAAACTTCGGGGTATCTTGAATTATCCAAGGGTTGACATCAATGACAACCTACTTTCCAACAATCTCCCCCTTTGGCATTGATGGAAACACCAACATTTATGGAGACACTCATACTCAAATACTCATGCTCCCCATGTGATCATTGATCCTCATCAATGTTTCTCTCTCTCTCCACATTTGAAATCAATGGAAAAGGGTATATCGCCTTGGGGATTCTCCCCTTGTACTCATGCTTCTATTATTTATCTTCACGTGATTCTCTCGTCATGTTTCTCTCCAAGTTCCTTTTTTATTTTGATATCAATAACAAAGAGTGACCCCCCTTGAAAGTACACCTTTTTTGAATAATGCTTCATGTGCTTGACTCTTTCTCTTATGATATTTCTCTTTCTCTCCCTTTGACATCATGGGAAAAAGGATAACTCCACTTGTCGATATACCTTCTATGAACAATCCTTTTATGACATCATGTGCTCCCCCTATCTTCATGCTTTTGATATCTTTTTCTAACAATTCTATAAGATGTCGTGTTGATCAATGTAGGGATTTTTGTATAAGTTTCCTTTCCTCTCTTCCATATATTCTTGTTTTCACATTGATACTTAAAATCATCAATCTCAACAAGAATTTTGAAGAGAGAGAAACACCCACATCATCAGTAAACAAATTTGAAAAGAAGGAATCCAGGTTGCCAGAGAGGAAGAATGAAGAAAAGAGAAAGAGTTATGTAGAAGTACTCAAAGGAAAGAATCATGGTCAACAAGAATCAAAGAATAATGAGTATAATAGAGATACATCTTCAACAATAAATTCCACATTCAACCAACAAAGAAGCTTCAATCATGATGAAGGAATCAACACAAGAGAAGATCATGATCAACCAATGCAGGAATTCAGAAGGACTACACCACAAAGAAGATCATTCACTCCCAGGTATGTAAATTTATTTTATGGTCATTGTTTTATTTGTACTAACTTTGGACATAAGATTGTAGATTTCGGAGCATATGGAAGATATGTTCATACAAGAAATACCTATGTTGCTCCCCACAAAATTGAATGTTACAAATTCCACAATTATGATCAAATAGATCGAAATTGTAGAATCATGATATATCCCTCCATGAAAGAAAATATTGATGTCAGATACACGAAAGTTTGGAGAAGAAAATAAATAAAATAAGAATAAGAGAATAAATAACAAGTCCCATAGATCGCGGGATTTGCAGTACTGTGAGAAAGAAAATAAGAGTAGGTGAATAAGGAACAAGCACAAGAGATTGTACTTTCAGTAATTATAGTGCAAGATCATAATGAATATTTAGGAAAAAAAGAAGAAGTCAGAGTTCATAAAGATGATGAGTCTACAGACGAAGAAGAATACTACTCCGCATTAGGGAGGATTCCTCCATTGTTCTAAGCCATTCGGATTGGAGACTCCCAGTAAATATGAATATTGAACAAGGGGATTCGGTGCAGTAGCTACTACATATTAGAGAACCATCCTTCAAGAAGCTTGAATTGTTTGCAGAGACAAATTTAGAGCACTCAGATAGAAGAAGTACAGAATGACAGATTGATCAATTGAGAAACAGTGTTCTTATGCAGATATCAAAGGAACATCATTGACACACTTTCCATGCAGGGATATATTCATTACAGGTTCAAGGATGTATTTCAGATCAGTGGAAATATTTGATTCAGTCTGATAAATAGGAATATGTGATGATAAATTACGGCAAAAAATCCTTCATGATAATACAGTGACAGATGGATCAACATTGTGGAAAGTTGAGTAGCAAAGTTATGGACAACTTATGACATATGGATAGATATGGATGTTATAAAAACGAGAATGTGAAGCAATAAAATAAAACACAGAAGATACACAATACAATAGAAACAAAGATATGCGTGGTTCACCTAGTGTGGGTTACATCCACCAGAGAAATTTCTAGGTCCTTCCTTTATTATTATCCAACAAATGAAGGGATACAAACTACAACACACCCGTTGTAACTTCCTCTTCTTTTTCTCACAGTCTCCTCTCTTAGAATACAATATTCACAATGATACATAGTTGCAATACATTTCCCTCATAAAAAGAGGTTTTCCTTCTAGGGAAAAAAACTTTAACATAAATTCTACCATAAGATATGTGATCTTATAATGAATGGTCCATATTTACAATGAAATTACAATATACATTTGCAAGGAAAAAATTTCTTCAGGGGCCCACTTTCCCCCGGACCCTACAAGGGGGTAACCCCCCCTGCACTCCCCTGCATGGAGGAGTGTACATTATTCTAGGGTGTAAAGTCTTCATGGGGTATAAACACGACTGGAAAAAAAAAGACCTCTGAATCAAGAAGATAATCAGGCTCCATGACCAACAATCTCCCAATTGGAGTCTGATCTCAACAACTCCACTGCTGATGTATATGCTGGACAATGATCCTTCTTGGACCTAGAAAAATTATCATCTTCATATTCATGTTTTACTACCATCTGAAATTGAGCAGGAACTTAGTTTCTCCCTGGTTACTCCCTTTATTAACATGTCTGCAAAATTCAGGCTAATGTGTATCTTTTCCAACTTCAAATGTCCATCTTCCAAGATGGAGCGTATGAAATGGTACCTGAGGTGTATATGCTTATTATTCGAATGGAAGGCTGAGTTATTTGCAAGATGAATGGCACTTTCACTTTCATAGTACAACCTGTTATTATCCTACTTCTTTCCCAATTCCTCCATAAACCTTTGTAACCAAATCATCTCTTTACTAGACTTTGTAGTTGTAACATACTTTGCCTCTGTTGTTGAAAGTGAAAAAACCTTTTGCAGTTTCGAAATCCAACTTATTGTTGTTCCACCTATAGTAAAAACATACCCTGTGGTGCTCCTCCTGCTATCTTTATCACCTTCCATATCTGAATCAACATATCCTTGTAGAAAAACGTCTGAACCTCCAAAACATAATGCATGAGTAGAAGTACCTCTCAAATACCTAAGAATCCACTTTACTTCCTCCCAATGTTCTTTACCTGGATTGTTCATATACTTTCTCACAACTCCCACTACATGTGCAATATCTGGTCTTGTGCAAACCATCACATACATCAAGTTGCCAACTGCTAATGAATAAGCGACCTTGGACATGTATTCTATCTCCTCTTGTGTCTTGGGACACATTTCCTTAGTTAATTTGAAATGGTTGGCCAAATTTGTACTAACTGGTTTTTCATTTTTCATTCTAAACCTCTCCAACACCTTCTCTATGTACTCACCCTGAGACAATGTCAATTTGTGATTTTTCCTATCTCTTGTTATTCTCATACCAAGTATTTTCTTTGTAGCACCCAAATCCTTCATTGCAAATGAATTAGATAATTTCTTCTTGAGCACATATATATTCTGCATATTAGACCATGAAACAAGCATGTCATCTACATACAATAACAAGATAATATGGCTTCCATTTTCTAGCCTTTTAAAATAAACACGATGATCAAAATGACATCTACTATATCTGTGTTCTGTCATAAACCTATCAAATTTCAAATACCAGTGCCTTGTATCTTTCTTTAATCCATACAATCTCTTCTTCAACTTACATACCAAATTCTCCTTTCCTTTGAACTCATACCCCTATGGCTGCTGCATATAAATATCTTCCTCCAAATCCCCATGGAGAAAAGTTGTTTTTACATCTAACTGTTCAAGATGCAAATCTTCTACTGCCACAAGACTTAAAATAGTCCTAATTGAAGTCAKTTTAACAAAAAGAGAAAATATTTCATCAAAATCTATACATGTGTTTTGTGCAAAACCATTTACAACAATTCTAGCCTTATACCRCCTTTTTCCTCCATCTTCTTCCTTCAASTTCTAAACCCATTTATTTTGAAATGATTTTTTTTCTGCAGGAAACTGAACCAAATCCCAAGTCTGGTTATTTACCAGGGAATCCATTTCTTCTTTGATTCCTTTCTCCCACTTATTTTTAGTGTCTACATGCATTGCCTCTTCATAACATTCTAGTTCACCATAATCAGTCAACAATAAATAATATAATGAAGGAGAGTATCGTTCAAGGGGTCTACTTAACCTGTTAGATATTCTAACAACACTTGGAGGCATTTGAGGTACATGTTTCTCCTGTTGTTGTACATTTTGATTTGCTGGTACCTTTGGAATTTATTTTTCAGTAATCTCATCAAGCACTGTGTATTCTAGTTTTTCCTTTTATTGTATCTTTCCCTGCAACGGATCTTTGTACATGCCCGTCTCATTGAATATGACATCTCTACTCCTAATGATTTTTAGATTTTCATAATCCCATAAGTGATAACCAAAATCATTAACATCGTATCCAATAAAGGTACACTTCTTGGATTTTTCCTCAAGATTTGTTCTATTTTCTTTATCAATATGGACAAATTATTCACAACCGAAAGTCTTCAAAAAAGAATAATTTACCTTTTTACCTATCCATGCCTCCTCTGAAATTCCACCATCCAAATAAATTTAAGGTCCTTTGTTTATTAACTAAACAATAGTATCTACAACATCTGCCCAGAAATGTAAGGGAAAACTAGCATGCAATCTCATACTCCATGCACGCTCCATGATTGTCATGTTCATCCTTTATGACGCACCATTTTCTTGTGGTGTTCCTAGAACTATCTTCTCTCTATGAATCCCATGGTATGAACAATAATCATAAAACTCCTTTTTGCAATATTCACCTCCATTGTCTGATCTGAGACACTTCAACCTTTTTCCTGTCTCATTCTCAACCAAATCTTTCCATTTCTTAAAAGTATCAAAAACATCATATTTTTTTTGAATGAAATAAACCCAAGTTTTTCTAGTTGCATCATCAATAAAAGTAACATAATAACGAGAGCCAACAAGATATTATACATGTGTTGGTCCCCATACATATGTATGCACAAGATCTAACCTTTCACTCGTCTTTTCTTTTCTGACTCTTGGAAATATGACTCTCTTTTGTTTTCCATAAACACAATGCTCACAGAAATCCAAATCAATTTATTTAAGATCTAGAAACAAATTTATTTTGTGAAGTACCTGCATCCTCTTCTCACTCATTTGTCCAAGCCTATGATGCCACAATGTTGTATCCACTCCTGTAGAAGCTAAATAGATAGAAGAATCAATATTACCAATACATAAATACATTGTACCTACCTTTTCTCCTTTTTCTATCACCAATGATCCTTTGGTGACCTTCCACACCTTATCTGCAAATATGGATATACAACCTTCACTTTCCAATTTCCTTATTGAAATTAGATTTTTCCTTAGATCTGGAACATGTCTTACCTCTTTCAACAACCATTTGTTTCCATTCCTTTGCTTTATTTTTACCTTTCCCATTCCAACAATTTTGCAAGTTGCATCATCACCCAAATGAACCTATTCAAAATCACCTTGAACATAATATAGAAAATGTTTCCTATCGAGTGTGGCATGAAATGAAGCCCCTGAATCTACTACCCAAGACTCATAAATATTATCTACATAAAGAATCAAAGCATCTTGTAACACATCACCCATTACATTTTCTTCCTGATTTTTCTCCTTTTGTCCATATCTTAGTTTCTTTGAAGCTCTGCAGTCTTTCTTTGGATGTCCTTTCTTCCCGCAATTCTAGCACTCTATTTTTCTGAGTCTAGATTTGGACTTTCTCTTCCTAGAATTCTCGTATTTCCCTGATCCCTTTCCTTTATCTTTTTGTCTTCCCCTGTTCTCCATGTTTAACGCATTACCTGATGTCTCACCTATGATTTTCAGTCGCATTTCCAAACTAAGGATAACACCAACAACATCATCAAATTTTAAAGTGTTTGAACTAGAGATAGAGTTACTTACATCCATTACCAAGCCATTCCATCTTTCTGGCAATGAGCACAATATTAGAAGAGCCCTAAACTCATCATCAAAGTCCACTTTTACAG
Organism: Picea engelmannii; assembly: GCA_009831015.1. Classification (NCBI taxonomy): domain Eukaryota; kingdom Viridiplantae; phylum Streptophyta; class Pinopsida; order Pinales; family Pinaceae; genus Picea; species Picea engelmannii. Next base: position 446,731 of record ML795154.1, read on the forward strand.
AACTTAGCTGATTAGTAACTATATTAAATTCATTTAAATGATCTGCAATACACCCACCTTATGACATCATCATATTAAATAATATATTCATTAGAAATACCTTATTGGACGTTGAGGGTTTTGCATACAGTTTAGCCAATGCATCCATCAATGCCTTCATTGTCTTTTCTTTCATAATATTGAAAGCCACCGACATTGTCAGGCTCAACCGTATTGTTCCTAGAGCCTTTCTGTCAAGAATCTCCCATTCTTCATCCTTCATGGTTGTCGGCTTCTTTGCTATTCCACCCATTGGTAGAAATAGATGTTGAGATTCAACAAGAAGATCCTAGTGAAATTTATGCACCTACACTAGGATGGAGCCTCGGGCTATTTTTAGGTGGAAGTCTATTTATAGATGATGTTATATTTATAGATGTATGTCGACTATTATTATCCCTTAATAATAGTTGGACAATAAATATTAGTCTATTCTCAATGAGCACTTGGAAATAGTTAACTGAAGTGGAAAATTAGTTAGCTATAGGAAATTCGATTTCAAAGGTTGACTGGTGGGACATGCAAGTCGAATTAGTTGTAACTAAGTGATTCAAAGTTGTAACAGAGTTATATGTGCAGTTATGTGAGTTGTAAAGTAGTTTAAATCAGTTAAGTGAGTTAAGCTCAGTTGTACTAGTTGGAATTGAACTTACACTAGTGAGAGATCGGTGAATTAATTATTAATTAATTCACAATAGGTGGTCTCACATGCAACTGAATATTTACCATTGTTAACTACATGCATGTCAGATCCAGTGGAGACCCAGTCGAGATAATAGGTGAAAGGGACAATTTGACTATCAGTTGTGACTTTAGTGGTTGCACTCATGCAACCACAGACACATTGTATGTGTCAATGAGGAATGCGCAGCCTAGACAAGAGGGATTCATTCATTGCAGGGATTTCCATTAGCAGGGATTGCGTAGAGGAGGCAGGTTGTCTGGAAGAAGTAAATTGGCACATGAATTTGTCAATTTTTGTATGACAGTGTGAGATGATTATATATTGTACTAATAGATATTGGATTAGAGTTTTGTATGATATTGTTTCATAATCCATGATATATACATAATATATGATAGTGGGGTTTTTAGCTTTATGCTTTCCCAGTAAAAACACATGTATTATGTGTGATTGATATTTCTTCTTGATATTGCAATTGGCGATCGTGTTTTAAATTCCGCAAGAATATGTGTAGAAGATATTATGTATTTAATAGTGTCATATAATTTTTATATCAGGAAAATCCAGGAAATACATAATTTGTATTAAAATTTCTACATGGTATCAGAGCGCAGAATATTGCAGAAGCTGAGATTGTGATTGGATAGAATTCGAATTTGCAGAAATAATTTCTTGGTGCTACAACTGATTCAAGATCAAAATGGATTTCAGTGGCTTGAGGCTAGAGTATTCACTCAAGGGAATCTCGAACTACATTTCTTGGAAGACAAAATGGAGGCAGTACTTGAAGACAATGGCTTGAACGAATTCATTGACAAAGATGTTTCTAAGCCAGATGTTGTAGACGTTGCAAATCTTGATGCATGGAAAAATAAAGTGGCAGAGGCAAGGAGGATCCTATTGGAGGGAGTACAAGACCACATTGTCTCAAGCCTCCATGGGAAAGTCACACCATATGAAATGTGGAATACTTTGACGGATCTATTCCAAAACAACAACGACCATAGGAAATTGGCGCTCAAAGATAAAGTCAGGAAGATCAAGATGGAGAAGGGCGACTCCATTCCAAAATATCTCATGAAGTTTGTCCAATGTCGGGATGATATTGGGAGTTGGGGTATAACAGTCGTTGATGATGATTTGGTGAGCTTGTCTCTCTTAGGACTTCCCAAAAGTTGGGACATTTATCAAGACTCTGTCAATGGAAGGGAAAAATTGCTAGATTGGGAACGACTATGGTCGAATTTGGTGCAGGAGGAGATCAGGAGGAACACCAGAGATGGATCTATATCAAAGCATGATGATGAAGAGGATTGTGCTTTGGCTACGAAGGAAAGGGAAGGGAAGGGGAAGAAATTCCATTAAAAATCCGAGTCTAAACGCAATAAGATGGATTTGTCCAAAGTGAAGTGTTTTTACTCTCACGAACATGGGCATATCGCTACTAATTGTCCGCAGAAGAAGAACAACAACAAGAAGGCTATTGGAGCTGCAGTTGGTGGGGCCCTAGCCTCACAATTTGAACTTGACTTCTCCTTGATCGCATGCATGGCATTAAGTACATTGGGATCGGTGTAGTATTTGGATAGTGGTGCTTCCTTCCACATGACGGGAGATAAGGAGATTTTCAGTGACTTGGAGGAGAGAGATATCAAAATGCATATAGATATGGGAGACAATGGATGATACAGTGCAACTGGAATTGGTACCATTACCTTTCAGAGGGATTTAGGTAAACCATTTCAATTGAAAGATGTTATGCATGTTCCAGGTCTGAAGAAAAACTTGGTCTCGGTCACAATGTTGGAGGACATAGGCTATGACGTTGTTTTCAGTGATGGAAAAGATTTCCTATGACATAAAACAATGGGTCAAGTCAAGAAGATAAGGATTTGAGTTAAGAATCTCTACAAGATGGAGGTATATGGTTGTGCTTCCATGACAGGTAAGGCAGAAAAAGTGGTGTGCTGAGATGAGGAAGAATTATGGCACAAAAGATTGGGCCATCTTCATCATGGAGCCTTGAAAATCATGCAGAAAATATCTACTGGACTTCCAATGGGAACACTTGCTTAGTTATATCAGTGCAAGGGTTGCACCATGGGGAAGTATGTAAAGTCCACCTTTGATGAAAAGGAGAATTGGGCTTCAGTGATCCTAGAGAGAGTTCACACAGAAGTGTGTGGACCATTCTCGGTTGCTTCAATAACAAAACATAAGTATTATGTTATTTTTGTTGATGAATTTTCTCATAAATGATGGATCTTCTTCATGCAAAAGAAGGATCAAACATTCTCAAGGTTCTGTGAGTTTAAATCATTGGTGGAGAAAGAGTCGGGGAAGCAAGTGAAGGCTCTGAGGAGTGATAATGGTGGAGAATACATCTCTAATGAATTCAAAGACTTCTGCAGCAAAGAAGGAATTTGAAGAGAACTCATAACACCTCATAACCCACAGCAAAATGGGGTTGCGGAGAGGAAGAATAGAATGATCGTGGGTGCATCATGAGCGATGTTGCATGATCAGTGCCTACCAATTCATTTATGGTCGAAAGCATGAAACATTTCGGTTTATGTGCAAAACCATTGTCCTCATAGAGTTCTTGGCATGAGTACACTTGAAGAAGATTTCACTGGTAAGAAACCGGATGTTTCTCATTTTAATATTTTTGGCTCATCTATTTATGTGCATGTGACCAAGAATTCCAGAAAGAAGCTGGAGCCAACTGCTGAAGTTGGTATATTTTTGGGGTACACAGAAACAACCCAACATTATCGTGTGTATTTTCATAACAGTAAGATGATTTTTATGCAACGGGATATAAAATTCGATGAGGGGAAATCCATGCAGTTGTCGCTTGAGAGGGAGATAGACTTGCATTTAGAGGAGGAACTATTGGTTCCCAAAGATGAGTCTTAAGATGTGGATCAACCACATGAGGAGGTTCATGGAGTGGAGGAAGCCACTCATGCAGATCCATCCATCAGAAATGACAGAAAGCGCACCATGGAAGCTGATAGATTGAGACTAGATGCTGCACAAAATGTAGGAGCCCCTACTTCACAGCACAGACAGAGACATTCTCCTGATTGATTTACTGGATACATGGCTCTCATGAGAAAATTTATCGTGACTGAACCATCTTCCTTTCAAAAAGAAATGAAATATCCCACTTGGGTTGATGCAATGGTGGAGGAGTATGACTCCATTATCAAAAACAGTGCATGGGAATGTCCCAAGACCAGTCGACAAATCAGTGGTAGGTTCGAGATGGATCTACAAGGTAAAGAAAGTTGTTGATGGTGTGTGGAGAAATACAAGGCTAGATTTGTGGCATGGGGATTCTCACAGATCGAGGGGATATATTATGAAGAATCCTTTTCACCTGTCGCACGGTATTCTTCCATAAGATCCATCTTTGCACTCTCAGTGCAGATGGGCTTGCGCATGCATCAGATGGATGTAAAAACTGTGTTTCTCAATGGGATCATTGAGGAAGAGGTGTACATAGAGCATCCTAAAGGATTTGAGACCTTCAACAATGATTCGCATGTGTGCCGACTCAAAAGAGCATTGTATGGGCTGAAGCAACCACTTTGTGCTTGGTACACTCAGATAGACAACTATTTCACCATACTAGGCTTCACCAAAAGTGAAGTCGATGCAAACCTATACCAAATTGTGGTGGAGGGTAAGATTTTAATCATTGTTCTGTATGTTGATGATTTAATACAGACTGGTGATGAGCAGTTGATACACTCACGCAAGGAGGACCTTTCAAAGGAGTTCGAGATGAAGGATATGGGCCTCCTTCATTATTTCCTTGGATTGGAAATATGGCAATGAGATGGTGAAATTTTTGTGTCTCAAGGAAAGTATGCAAGAGAAATACCAGGTAAGTTTCACATGGAGGGTTGCAAACCCATGGATACTCCTCTTCGAGGAAATTGGAGGAAAGAGGTTGCTACTTATGGAGAGTTAGTGGATGTTACTATCTATCGACAGTTAGTGGGTTCACTAATGTATCTAGTGAACACGAGAATAGACATTTGTTATGCAGTTAACCGGCTGAGTCAAGCAATGGTTAAGCCTACCATGCTCTTTTGGAAGGTGGGTAAGCATGTCCTGAGATACCTGAGGGGAACATCTGAGTATGGCTTATGGTACATACAGACAGATGAGGTGAAGTTGCATGACTTCACAGATGCAGATTGGGTGGGCAACCCAACGGACAGAAAGAGCACATCAGGGGGGATCTTTAGTATCAAATCTATAGTTGTTTCTTGGTACAGCAGGAAACAAAGATCTGTGTCACTTAGTTCAGCGGAAGAGGAATACATGGCAGCGAATCAATCTGCATGTGAGTCTATCTGGATGATAAATATCTTGGTTGGCTTGTTTGGTTCTCATTTATATCCAACAGTGATTCATTGTGATAAGCAGAGTTGCATTAAAATCTCTATTAATCATCTGTTTCATGATAGATCTAAGCATATAGATATCCGGTATCATCATATCATAGATTGTGTGCAGTAGAAGATCATGTTGCTTCATTCCATTCCTACGGAAGATCAGGATGAAAACATTATGATGAAGGCGCTCACCAGGAGAAAATTTGAATACCATAGAGACAGGATCAGGGTGAAGGATAATCTCTTTCTTCTTGAGAGGGAGTGTTGAGATTCAACAAGAATATCCTAGTGAAAATTATGCACCTACACTAGGATGGAGCCTCAGGACATTTTTAGGTGGAAGTCTATTTATAGATGATGTTCTATTTATAGATGTATGTCGACTATTATTATCCCTTAATAATAGTTGAACAATAAATATTAGTCTATTCTCAATGAGCACTTGGAAATGGTTAACTGAAGTGGAAAATCAGTTAGCTATAGGAAATTTGAGTTCAAAGGTTGACTGGTGGGACATGCAAGTCGAATTAGTTGTAACTGAGTGATTCAAAGTTGTAACAGAGTTATATGTGTAGTTATGTGAGTTGTAAAGTAGTTTAACTCAGTTAAGTGAGTTAAGCTCAGTTGTACTAGTTGTAAATGAACTTACACTAGTGAGAGATCAGTGAATTAATTATTAATTAATTCACAATTAGTGGTCTCACATGCAACTAAATATTTACCATTGTTAACTACATGCATGTCAGATCCATTGGAGACACAGTTGAGATAATAGGTGAAAGGGACAGTTTGACTATCAGTTGTGACTTTACTGGGTGCACTCATGAAACCACACACACATTGGATGTGTCAATGAGGAATGTGCAGCCTAGGCAAGGGCGATTCATTCATTGTAGGGATTTCCATTAGCAGGGATTGCGCAGAGGAGGCAGGTTGTCTGGAAGCAGTAAATTGCAACATGAATTTGTCAATTTTTGTATGACAGTGTGAGACGATTGTATATTGTACTAAGATCTCTTGGATTAGAGTTTTGTATGATATTTTTTCATTATCCATGATAAATACATAATATATGATAGTGGGGTTTTTAGATTTATGCTTTCCCAGTAAAAACACATGTGTTATGTGTGATTGATCTCTCTTCTTGATATTGCAATTGGCGATCGTGTTTTAAATTCTACAAGAATATTTGTAGAAGAGATTATGTATTTAATAGTGGCATATAATTGTTAGATCAGGAGAATCCAAGAAATACATAATTTTTATTAAAATTTCTACATGGTATCAGAGGGCAAAAGATTGCAGAAGTTGAGTTTGTGACTGGATAGAATTCAAATTTGCATAAAGACTCTCTTGGTGCTACAACTGATTCAAGATCAAAATGGATTTCAGTGGATTGAGGCTAGAGCATGCACTCGAGGGAAGTTCAAAATACATTGCTTGGAAGGACAGGATGGAGGTATTACTCGAAGACAATGGCTTCAATGAATTCGTTGACAAAGATGTCCTAAGCCAGATGTTGCAGACGCTGCAAATATTGATGCATGGAAAAAGAAAGTGGAAAAGGTGAGGAGGATCCTGTTGGAGGGAGTACGAGACCACATTGTCTCAAGCCTCCGTGGGAAATTCACATCATATGGAATGTGGAATAATTTGACGGATATATTCCAGAACAACAACGACCATAGGAAATTGGCGCTCAAAGATAAACTCAGTGAGATCAAGATGGAGAAGGGCGAATCCATTCCAAAATATCTCACGAGGTTTGTCCAATGTCGGGATGAGCTGGGGAGTGTGGGTATAAAATTCGTTGATGATGATTTCGTGATCTTGGATATCCTGGGACTTCCCAAGAGTTGACACAGTTATCAAGACTCTATCAATGGAAGGGAAAAATTGCCAGATTGGGAACGACTATGGTCGGATTTGGTGCACGAGGAGTTCAGGCCGAACACCAAAGATGGATCTATATCAAAGAATGATGATGAACAGGATTGTGCTTTGGCTACCAAGGCAAGGGAAGGGAAGGGGAAGAAATTACATTCAAAATCTGAGTCTAAAGGAAAGAAGCTGGATTTGTCCAAAGTGAAGTGTTTTTACTGTCACGAACATGGACATCTCGCTACTAATTGTCCGCAGAAGAAGAAGAAGAACAAGAAGGTTTTTGGAGCTGCAGTTGGTGAGGCCCTTGCCTCGTAATTTGAACTTGATTTCTCCTTTATCCCATGCATGGTGTCAAGTTCATTGGGATCGGTGTGGTATTTGGATAGTGGCGCTTCCTTCCACATGACGGGAGATAAGGAGCTTTTCAGTGACTTGGAGGAGAGAGATCTCAAAATGCATATAGATATGGGTGACGATGGATGATAGAGTGCGACTGGCATTGGTACCATTACCTTTTA
>ML795154.1:486925-507549 GCA_009831015.1 Picea engelmannii
GGTACCCTATTCCCTGAATCGATGACCTCCTTGATCAACTCACGGGGGCCAAATACTTCAACAAGATTGATCTGAAGTCTGGATACCACCAGGTCTCAATAGAACAGACATATGTATGGAAGACTGCTTTCAAGTCAAAGGAAGGCCTTTTTGAATGGTTGGTCATGCCCTTTGGTTTGAAAAATGTGCCAGCCACTTTCATGAGGTTGATGGATGATATCCTACGAACATTCAATAATAATTTTGTAGTGGTGTATCTGAATGACATTCTCATTTACAACAAGACTTGGGCAGAACACCTACAGCATATTCAGCAGGTTCTGCACACCCTGCGACAGCACAAGCTATATGCCAACTTGGAAAAATGATCCTTCGGCATCGATAGGGTCCATTACCTGGGCTACATCATTGATCATCATGGCGTACATGTGGATCCAACCAAGATCCAATTCATCCATGACTGACTAGCCCCAACCACACTCACTGAGCTTTGGAGCTTCTTGGGCCTTGCCAATTTCTATCGAAGGTTCGTGTTGGGATTCTCCCATATTGCATGGGCCCTCATCCAAATAATCAGGGGTGGTGGTAAGGAAAAATTTGTGTGGGGGCGGTCCCAACAACAAGAGTTCGATGATTTGAAGTAGCACTTGTGCTCAGCCCCAGTACTTTCACTCCCAAACCTACAATAGCCCTTTGAGATCGAGATAGATGCTTCAGACTATGCTATGGGCATCGTTCTCACTTAGCACAGCCACCCCATGGCCTATCATAGTGAGACACTATCAGATGTTGTCCGTAAGTACCCTACTTATGACAAAGAACTGTACTCCATTGTAAAAGCATGCCACCAGTGGAGACACTACATTCTTGGGAAGGGGACAGTCATCCACACTAATGATAAGCCACTACAATTCATGTAGACACAAGGAAAATTGTAGAATGACTGCCATCAAAGGTGGTCCACATATTTGCAGTAATTCCACCTCAACATCAAGTATAAAATAGGAAGCACCAATCGTGTCTTTGATTGCCTCAGCAGACTGCCAATCACGACACTCACCACGGTGCTAGACTCTTATGGCCATGAGACCTTTGGATGGCCCCAACTTTATGAGATAGACCCGGACTTCGCCACCACCTACCAAATGTTGGGGGAAAACGCAGTTGTTGATGATTTCCATCTTCAGGATGGGTTGTTGTGTCGACTGGGCCATATATGTGTTCCATCAAGCGAGCGAGTGAAGTTGATCTGGGAAGCCCACTACAGTCGGGTGGCAAGACACTACGGCATCAAGAAGACAATGACTATGCTACAGAAACATTTCTACTGGCCGAAACTTCGACAGGAGGTCAACCAGTATATCAAGTCATGCACTGCCTATGTGATTGCCAAACCGTCCATTAAGAAATAGGGCATGTACACCACTCTTCCTACTCCTGACAGGCCATGGGAATCCATATCAATGGACTACATGTCGGGCCTCCCGTCCACCAAGCGGGGAAATGACTGTGTTTTTGTGGTTGTTGATCACTTTTCTAAGATAGCGATTTTGGTTTCCTGCAAGAAGAACATCATAGCAGAGACCACTCCCAAGCTCTTCTTTGAACGATTCTGGGTACATTTTGGAATCCCACAAACCATTGTCTCAGATCGGGACAGTTGATTTCTCAACACATTTTGGTTGAGCCTCTGGTCACTATTGGACACCAAGCTCACCAAATCCATGGCCTTCCACCCTCGGAAAGATGGCCAAACCAAGATCGTAAATCGAATGATTTTGCATATCCTTCGCATGTATAATTCAAAGAACCCTTGCACATGGGATGAGAGCCTTCCCTATGTCCAGCATAGCTACAATCAATCCCTACATAACTCAACCGGCCACAACCCCTTTCAGGTGGGGTTGGGATTCCAACCATTGGTTCCCATAGATGTTGCACTTGCCCTTGCGATCACCTCGACTGAATCATATCCTGCTCCAACTGAAGCTGAAAAGGCCACCCGGTTCATTGAGCGGATCCATCACATCCACCAACAATTTCAAGATATCCTACAGAAGTCCAATGACAAGTACAAATAGTACCATGATCAACATCGGGTGCCACATAAGTTTCAGGTGGGTGGAAAAGTTTGTTTGCACTTGTAGAAAAAACGCCTTAAAGGACCCCATTGGAAACTTATCTCACTCTGTTATGGGTCGTACACCATCACCAAGGCCATGGGAGATAATGTTTTTCATATCAACATCCCTCCTTTCCTTGGCCTGCACCTAGTGTTCAACTTGGATCTCCTTTGCCCTTATTTCCCACCATTACTGGACACCTCAGAAGTAGCAGAACAACTGACACCAATAGAGCTCAACCCTGAATGAATACAAAAGGAATCCAATGATCAAATTGTGGACACACAGATCAAGGGCACTGGACAACAAAGGATCCAACTTTATGAGTCGTCAAAGCAGGGCAGCTCCTGCACCAAGGCAAGTGGCTCACCCACGGCCAAATTCAGCAGAAATTTCCTCATATGATGGGGGACCTCAACGCAATCCATCTACATAGTCATTGAGGTCCCTTTCCAGCAGAAATTTCCTCATCTGATGGGGGACCTCAAGGATTACTATGATGACTATGTAATCCTTTTTAATGAAACTGACCTCTATCATAGTCATCTAGCCCAACAAGACTATGAAATTTCTTGATTTTCAAATCAGTTTGATGATGATGGAAAGGGAGAAGAGATTTTTCAAAGCCATGCCCAAAAGGAGTATGATTTAAGGCCTAGGCTAGGGGTCCCAAAACAAATGTTCCCATTCATAATAAGAAATAAACGATTCCTCCTAAGCAAGGTCCAAAACAAGACACAACAAACAAAGTAGATCAGAAACAACCAACTAAACATGTTGATCCATAAGTAAAGGAAGCAGACAGACAACCAATTTTTTTTAACATAGAGCATGAGTTTAGAAAAATCAAGATTCATGTACCTTTGACAGAGTTACTGAAAAATGAGCCTTTCAATAGGTATATCATGAAATTTTTTAGGCATCCTTCTCCTTCTATTTCAATTGATGTGATAAGCATGCGATATGAAAATCATGCTATCACTGTTGGCCCACACATTAAAGATGGGTCTGATGCTTCCCCAATTTTTTACATATCCTTCAATGTCCATGACAAAATTCTGCATAACTGCCTTATGGACTCTGGGTTCTCTCATAATGTCATGCCAAAGGTTTTCATGGAAGAGATAGGGATAGAAATAACCAAGCCATACCAGGACCTTTTCTCTTTCGATTCCAAAAAGGTAAAATTTTTGGGAGTAATTAAGGATCTGGTTATTTCTCTATCTCAGTTTCCCATGAAATGCATGGTTATGGGTATTTTTGTAGTTGATATACCTCCCAAGTTTGGCATGCTTTTATCTAGGTCTTGGGACAAGAAATTAGGAGGATCCATGCAGATGGATCTCACATATGCGACCATCCCTATTTTTGGAGAACATAAAAGATTGTACATAGAAGTCAGATTTTCTTACATTGTGAGTGGTCATTAGAATCCAGGTAATCATCCAATTTATGCTGGGAAGGATGGAATTGGGTCATCTATTTTTCATTTTAATGATGATGCTACATATATATCAGCTAACAAATGCATAAATTGGCCAGAGGTAGGCCAAGGAAATGAAATCTGGAAAATGTATTTTGATGGTTCATCTTCAAAGGAGGGTTATGGTGTTGGCATAGTACTCATTTCCCCTTCAAAGGAGGTGGTGTCACTCTCATACAAATTAGAATTTGAAACAACCAACAACATAGCAGAGTATGAAGACTTGGTGTTGGGGTTGAGAGATTCTAAGGATATGGCCATTGACAAATTGGTAGTCTTTGGTGATTCTGAAATGGTTTTTAAACAGGTGAAGGACATTTATCAAGAAAAACATCTCAGGCTGAAATAGTACAGAAATGAGGTATGGGACATAGTTGACAATTTCTTTCTAGATTTTAATATTTCCTCTGTCCCCAGAGATGCCAATCAAAGGGCATACTCTTTAGCTCTTTCTTCTAGTACCTTCAGGCCTCCCATTGGTCCAAATGTTAAATATTAGGTGGAGGTTAGGCATAGAATAGATATACTAGACAATGTTGAGCACTGGAAAGTTTTTAGTGACAATCTAGAGCTCAAGATATTTTTGCAAACCATTAAGGAATTCATGAATATCTCTATTGACCAAGAGAACGAGGATGATGAAACAAAAAATAAACAGAAACCTCCTTTTCAGAACAAGGGGGTTGATCACAATTAGCATTGGAAGTCACCTCTAGATTGCGGTAGAGGTAAGCCCAATACCCATCAGTTTATATGTCATAATGAATAAATTTAAGGGTGGTCTAATGGATGCAGCCTTAGTATTATGTCGCTTTAACTTGAAAAGTTGGGTTGGTGTGCATAAGCAGATGAGGTCTTGATCTAAATTTATTCAGTAAATTGTAATAAAGGTGAGTAGGGGGGAGAAATTGAGGAGAGTGAAGAGGTCTGCTATGATCATCCAGTCTTCCAGCAGCCTAAAGAGGAAAAGCTCAGAAGACAAGATCCTCTTGGTTCATAGTTTTAAGGATCTGAATGAAGTTATCACTTAACTAAAATCAAATATACATCACAATCCAATAACAATGACCCGAATGGATCATCCATGCCCGATTCATTCAGTGTTGGAGGGAAAAGTCAACACAAAAACTGATTAAAACTAGTCGTAATGTCACTTTGATCAAACCTACATCACAAAAACATAACTACCCTCGACTGGATCCTCCATGCCCAAGTTTTATAACACAATTGTTTACAGAGATATGAAAGAAGATGACTTACATTAAACATGAAGTCTCAACTACGGATACATAACCAGAAGAACCAGATCTTCATTAAAACTTTACAATACGGGATCCTAGCTCAACCATCGACCCTTAACAAAATATCAAAACTGAGTATTTATACTCAGAACAACCTTCCAACACCAGGAGTGTGACCTAGATATAGTAATCAAAGCTTTGTGTCTGTATCTTCTTCTCCTAGGCTACACTTGCACTCCTATGTCAGACGCAAGATCAAATTGGTATGGACCTGGCAGGGAAATCCGTCCATAGGGGTACCACAGGCTGATCGTTCCAGAACCTTGATGCCTTCCATTTATGGATTGATTTGAGGTTGCAACCACCTGCTCAATTTAAATCAACTGCTTTTCCCTGGAGAGTGGCTGAGACAAAATGCTCAGGGGGCGACTACGTGCCTGCTCTCCAAGACTTGGAAGCTACCCTCCTTTCCTCTGGCCCCTCCTGAATGTAACCTAGGGCCATGACCTTTTGCTAATGACATCCTGACATTTTGTGTTTTGGGGGTTTTCATATGGCTCACCTTCAGATTTCCCAATATTAGAATCGGTGAAATCACTTATCTGTCTGACGGTCATATCTTCTTCTCAACCAATGGTTGCGATGCTTCCTCTGGACTTTGAAATAGTCCTCTATATGCAACTAGGGGCTAGATGATTCTCCTAAACCTTACTTTCGCATGACAATGGGTCGTGACCTAGCACCTATCTCCAAAGGTGTTTCAGGATTTCGCCTTTCGAGGATTCCTACATGCTAGACTTCAGAAATATCGATCCACGAAACCGTGAAATCTCTTATCAGGCACCATGTTCTCCTCTAGTTTGGGTGGCCTAGATTGATTCCGTGATTTTGCACTTCGCGACATTTTCTTGCAGCTCAAATCGAAACTCCCGAAACCTAGTTCCTTGACATTTCTTAATCCACTGCCACCTTTCCCCGCTGGATTGGACAGCTCCCATGAATCCTGGGTTTCGGGACTTTGGAATATCAACACATCGGCACATCAGGACTTCCATGCATTCCTCACTTAAATTCTCCTGAAGCTCATTTCCCCGAATACTTGGATCAGCTGACACCTGTCCCCTTCAAGATCAATGGCTCATGTTGATTTTGGGTCTCGAGAGTTCGGATCCTCGACGAAAAACTTTAACAACATTTTGAACTACTGATTCTCATGATAATTTTCCACTGTTGATCTCTCCCAATGAGGTCCACAACCCAAATTTAATTTGTGTTTGACCTTTGATTTTGGGCCCACTTTGGCGCTAACCTTCGCACAACTTTGACCTTCTAAAAGAACACAAGTCGTCGATCAATAATCCCGATTGGATGTTCGTCGTTGAAAGGTTAAAACTGACTTTTACTTGATTTAAGTCCATACCAGCCCACTGTAAGTGTTGTGCTTGTGCTTATGGATGTGGTTTCTATGAACAATTACATGGATGAATGACTGAGGGCTCAGGAAAACAAATGATCAGTGATAGAGGTAAAGAGAGAAGTTATCATCTTAGAGAAAACAAGAAAGCTTAGGGCTGATATTTCTTAGGTAGGACAACATAGAACAAAATTTTTCTCAAGTGATCAAGGGTAGATGTAGAGCGAACTACAAGACTAAAGGGAAAAACTTAAGAATGGATCTACGAAAGGAGGATAGACATGCAAAAATAGAGACTTAGGTAGAAACCACAAACCCCTAAGTCTTTGACAAGTTTATGTGATAGCATTTGGCTCCACAGGGGATGGCATGCTCCCTGTGAGCTACCAAGAACCAATAGTTCCAGTGCCTTAGTTGTTGGGCTATGGAGTCTAGCTCAAAAATTCCACAGAATAAAATAGGTAAATATGTACACTGCTTTACCTAAAAATGAAAAAAAACCAATGGGCTCCAGAAAAGATCTTATTTATGTACAATCCTAGGCTAACTGATTTTTACAAATTGCTAGGTGAAAGAAAACTTCCACCATAGCCACCCAGATTGCTTAGTAATATAATTATTCTCTTCACTACAAATGATCCACAAAAGGTAAGGGGAGTATGAAAACAGAACGAGAACATGATTTGGAACACCAACCATACCCCTAAGTGATGATAATATGAATATCCTTGAAGGATCTAGTGCTTTTGGAAAACATAGCTCCATATACAACCCCAAGGGGTCACACAATTTATAATCAAGAAAGCTCAATTGGAAAGAAATTACCTCATGCACTTCCTAGTTTCTCACCCATCGTTCGATGTTCTCAGAGTGTAAAGGTGGGTAGAGGATTGATGCAAGTCGGCTGATCCCAGGTGATACTTGCTCATTTGCAGGTTCAAGACAGGAGATAAACTGCACCTTTAGCTCCTCCATTTCTCCCTTGTCTGCTCCGATAATATCTGCTCGCTGAGAGAAAGAAGTCTCTTCATGTATATCCATGGATGTCTCTTTCTCTCTATCATGCTGCTCTTGGTAGGAGCTTTCACTTTCATAAGAAGATTGGGAGCCTATGCTTTCTTCTTATGAATACTCTTCAGGGGTAGGTGAGCGCAGAACTCTTCTATCTTACAAAGAGAAAAGAGCGATATCTTGATTCTTTTCTTCAACCATTTCTTATTTTAAATATGATACGGTGGGTGTACTAGGGGTGGAAAATAATGCATCCATAGTTATGCCATCATCAATCACATCAGGAAGGACTTCTTCTTGGGAAATAGAGAGAGAAAAATTTTCATTTGTATTTGCAAGATACTCACTTATGTCCTCGCTTTCTCCCTCAATCGGATATTTACCAGACTCATCACACGAGGAACACCCTATCATCTATAGAATGTGGAGTGCAAACCTCTTACAACATTTATCAAAAATAAGATGAGTCGGGTAAATCTTCCTGTAATAAGAATTAAAAGCATCATGAAAATCCTTCAAAGAATGGATACTAGCAACAGGGAGAGATAGACACCATCCAATATCATCTTCTTCTAGAGAAAAAAAAAACATCTTGATCCAGACATCCTCGTGAAAGAAGCCATGTTCAAGCATGTATGCATGAAATTTTAATAAGTGCTCACCGGGATGGTCATGCCTGCTTCCTCTGAATATCGGAATATAATAATCCCATTCGTTTATAGTTGGCACTAGATGTGGATAACCATATATGGATGAGAAATTGAAAGGGGAAAAATTGAGAACCAATATAGATGAGATATGTGGCTCCTCCTTTTCTCTTTCATGGCTTTCCCCAGGATCAGTTTCACAATCACTATAATAAGGAACCATGGAAGAGCTATGTTTTTCGTTGTCCTCACTGGGATATCTTTCAAAAGTTGTTTGTTCTTGGTTAGTATCTGACATCACCTCTTCATCATAATCAGGGTTTCCAAAAACCTATGTTTCAAGGACCATAATATCCTCTGCATCTTCTTCGTAAGAGCGGTGAGCAAAATTTTCCTTCAATCCCTCCATCCTTGCAAAAAGATATTTTACCAGCTCCATCAACTCCTCTGAGGTATATCCTTCATTCTCATGGATTTTGTCCTCATAGATTTCATCCTCACATCTTTCATTTGAAATAGTCATAACTTGAACATAGTATTTATATTCTTCACAACAATTATGACAAATTAACTTGGAAGAATAAAATTGTTGACAGTGTATATTGAAAGTTGCATGAAACTCTCTCAAGGAGGGGATCTAGAAAGGGGAAAGGATCGAAACCACTCATGAGCATCCCCATCTAATGAGAACATGAACATCTTCATTAATACATCCTCATGATGTATCTCCCACTGATTCATGAGTTCATGAAACTCGCGAAGATGCTCGACAAGATTGTCATCTCTATGTTTTCTAAATATAGGCAAATAATCACCCCATCCATCCATCCATAGTAGGGATGACATTAGGAAAACTAGGAATAGCAGAAAAATTAAAGGGAGAAAACTTTCGAGCCAAGATTTTGTCCATTTCGAACCAGTGGAGTCACCAATCGATCCTTTAACCATGGAGTCACCAGGTGAATGATATGAAAAATGAGTGTGTCTGGTCTTTGTCCACCATCAAAGACCAACTCTAGCTGTTGTGTTCTCCCAGGGGCTACCAGGTGTAGCCAGAAGCGGTAACACTGAAACAGAAGAGCCGAGACAGTGGAGTCACTAGGTGCAAGTTGCAATATTAAAAAGGTTTTGAATTATGATGCACCTTCAGAATCATAAGTTCATTTTCGTTCTACCTAGGGAAAATATTCAATTCATCCCCGACAATGGTGCCAGAAATGTTAGCACTGGAATTCACCTCTTGATTGCGGTAGAGGTAAGCCCAGTATCCATCAGTTTATATGTCACAATGAATAAATTTAAAGGTGGTCTAATGGACGCAACCTCGGGATTATATTGCTTTAACTCAGAAAACTAGGTTGGTGTGCATAAGAAGATGAGGTCTTGATCTAAATTCAGTCATTAATTTGTAATAAAGGTGAGTAGGGGGAAGAACTTGAGGAGAGTGAAGAGGTTTGTTATGGACATCTGGTCTTCTAGCAGCCTAAAGAGAAAAAACTCATAAGACAAGATCCTCTTGGTTCAGATTTTTAAGGATCTGAATGAAATTATCACTGAACTGAAATCAAACATACATCACAATTCAATAACAACAACCCGAATGGATCATCCATGCCCGATTCATTCAGCATTGGAGGGAAAAGTCAACACAGAAATTGATTAAAACTGGTTTTGATGTCACTATGATCAAACCTACGTCACAAAAACATAACTACCCTCGACTGGATCCTCCATGCTCAAGTGTTCTAACACAGTTGTTTACAGAGATATGAAAGAAGTTGAATTACATTAAACAAGAAGTCTCAACTACGGATACATAACCAAAATAACCAGAGCTTCATTAAAACTTTACAATACGGGAGCCTAGCTCAACCATCGACCATTAACACAATATCAAAACTCAGTATTTATACTCAGAACAACCTGCCAACACTAGGAGTGTGACCTGGCTATAGCAATCAAAGATTTTTGTCTGTATCTTCTTCTGTCAGGTTGCACTTGCACTCCTCTGTCAGATGCAATATCATATTGGTATGGCTCTGGAAGGGAAATCCATCCATAGGGGTACCACAGGCTGACCGCTCTAGAACCTCTATGCCTTCCATTTATGGATTGAGCCAAGGTTTCAACCACCTACTCAATTTACATTAACTTATTTTCCCCGGAGAGTGGTCGAGACAAAATGCTTAGGGGATGACCACGTGCCTGCTCTCCAAGGCTCGGAAGCTAACCTTCTTTCCTCTAGCCCCTCCTCAATGTAACCCAGGGCCATGACCCTGTGCTAATGACATCCTGACATTTCGCATTTTGGGGGTTTTCATATGGCTCGCCTTCAGATTTATCGATATCAGAATTGGCGAAATCACTTATTTGACCGATGGTCAGATTTGCTTCTCAACCAATGGTTGTGATTCTTCCTCTGGACTCTGAAATAGTCCTCTATATGTGACTGGGGGCCGAATTCTTCTCTTAAACCTTACTTTCACATGACCATGGGCCGTGACCTAGCGCCTATCTCCAAAGGTGTTTCAGTATTTTGCCTTTCGGGGATTCCTACATGCTAGACTTCAGAAATCCCACTCCACAAAACTGTGAAATCTCTGATCAAGCACCATGTTCTCCTCTGGTTTGGATGGCCCAGATTGATTTTGTGATTTCGTGCTTCGCGAAATTTTATTTTGGCTCAAATCAAAACCCCTGAAACCCAGTTCTGTGACATTTCTTAATCCACTGCCACATGTCCCTGCTGGATCAGACGGCTCCCATGAATCCTAGGTTTCGGGACTTCGTCATATCAACACATCGGCACATCGGTACTATCACGCATTCCTCACTTAAATTATCCTAAAGCTCATTTCCATGAATACTTGGATCATCTGACACCTGTCCCCTTCAAGATCAATGGCTCATGTTGATTTCGGGTCTTGGGATTTCGGATCCTCGACGAAAAACTTTAACAACATTTCGAACTCCCATTTTCTCGTGATAATTTTCCACCATTTTTCTCTCCCAATGAGATCCATGGCCTAGATTTAATCTCTTCTCGACCTTTGATTTCGGGCCCGCTCTGGCGCTAAACTTCACACAACTTTGACCTTCCGAAAGAACACTAGCCGTCGATCGATAATCCTAAATGGATCTTCGTTGTTGAAAGGTTTAAATTGATTTCTGCTTGATTTAAGTCCATACCAGCCCACTATAAGTGTTTCTCTTGTGCTTATGGTTGTGGTTTCTATGAACAATTACCTGGATGACTGACTAAGGGCTTGGGAAAACAAATGATCAGTGACAGAGGTAAAGAGAGAAGTGATCAGCTTAGAGAAAACAGGAAAGCTTAGGGGCAATATTTTTCAGGTAGGAAAACACAGAACAAAAGGTCTCTCAAACGATTGAGGGAAGATGTAGAACGAACTACAATCCGAAAGGGAAAAACTTAAGAATGGATCTGCAAAAGAAGGATAGACAAGAAAAAACATAGACTTAGGTAGAAACCACAAACCCCTAAGTCTTTGACAAGTTTATGTGATAACAATCACAACATTGTGGAGCTTAAAAAAATTCATATTCCAAGGGGCTTAGTCCCACTGGAGAGGATTTTTGACAACAATTATGTCTCCAGAAAACATGCCATTAAAAATCAAGAAGAGGAGGTTATAGACTACAACATTGGGATAGCTGCATATCCCAAAATTTTCAAAATATCCAAAGCACTTCCATATGAGCAGAGACATAGGTATGTCATCCTTATAAAAAAAAAATTGATATTTTTCATGGTCTTATGAGGAATTGAATACTTTTTTTACTAATATCATTCAACATAAGATTCCTCTTAAAGTGGGCTCTAAGACATTTAGGCAAAAATCACACAATTTAATCCACTATTGATGTCTATTATTGAAAAAGAATTTAAAAGTATGTTTGATGCCAAAATCATTGTTCCCTTGAGATATTCATATTGGGTGTCCAACTTGGTGCCTGTCAGGAAAAAGAGTGGTGAAATACGCTTATGTGTGGACTTCAAAAACCTAAGCAGGTGTTCATTGAAAGACAACTATCCATTTCCAAAGATGGACCAAAATTTGCAAAGGGTAGTGGGTGCTCACATAATTTCCATGTTGGATGGTTATTCTAGATACAATCAAATAGCAGTACTTGAAGAAGACAAAGAAAAAACAACCTTCACTACCCCATGGGGCACATTCATGTATGAAAAACTTCCCTTTGTATTGATGAATGCAGGGGCCACACTTCATAGGACCATGGAAATTTCATTTGTGAGTGAAAAGAACAAGTTCATGGTTATATACCTTGATGACATCACCATATTCTCAAAGTTTGATGATGAACAACTGCAACACCTGAAGAAAATATTTCAAAAATGAAGAAGGTATGGAATCTCTTTAAATCCAAAAAAAAACCATTCTTCTATGTTAGAAGGAAATCTCCTAGGCCACATTATATTTTCATGAGGGATAAATATAGAAATGGAAAGAGTGGATATTATTCAGAAAAATTGAAATCCCCATAAATAAGAAGGTCATACAGTCTTTTATAGGAAAAATAAATTTCTTAAGGCGATTTGTGCCAAACTTTGTCGAGATCATTAGGCCTATTACCAACATGCTGAAAAAGGATCATGAGATCAAATCAAAATAGGAAGCAAGGTTATCCTTCCAAAGGATAAAGCAATCTATAATTGAATCCCATGTTATGGTTAGTCCAGATTATTCCAAAGAATTCATGATTTTTTCTTTTGCCTCTTAGGAGACTATTGTTGTTGTATTTATGCAAAAGAATGAATATGGGCATGAACAACCCATTTCCTTCTTCAACAAATAACTCAAGGATTTTGAATTGAAATATGACATATTGGAGAAGTAGGTTTACGCCTTAGTGAAAGCCTTGAAGTCGTTCAGGGTTTTGTTTTTGCGGTCCAACATAATAGCTCATGTCCCTAGCAGAAGTGTAAAGGAGATCCTTGTCTAGCCAGACAGTGAGGGGAAGAGGGGAAAATGCATATTAAAAATTCTAGAATATGATCTGGACATTAATCCTACTAAACTTATCAAGGGACAGGGCCTTGAAAAACTATTATCTTATTCAAATTGCAAAGCCCTAGAATTGCACCATATCTTCAACCAATCAGATGCTCCACTGATATAGGATGAGAAAAAGACCATACAAGTACTATATAAGCATTATATTTCACCGTGGTATAGATATATCATTTATTTTTTACAGCACCTAGAATTCCCACCAGAGTTGGAAAAATCGAAAACTGGGTCTCTTTAATTAAAGGTTGTAAAATACTGCATTTTAAGTCAGAATTTATATTGGAAATACCCTGCTGGTATTTTGTTGAAATGTCTGGATGAAGATGAGTCAAAAAAGGTTATAATAGATATGCATATAGGATTTTGTGGAAGGCACTATCATTGGAAATCTACATCCCCCAAAGTTATAAGGGTTGGATACTACTGACCTATCATATTTTCTAATGTGTTTTCCATAGTCAGAACCTGTGAAGAGTGTTAGAAATTTGTTGGAAAGAAGAAATTCATCTCACTGCCCTTGAAACCCATTACTGCAAATGACCCATTTCAACAATGGGGCCTAGATTTCATTGGTGAGATAAACCCACCCTCTAGTGGACAAAACATGTGGATTCTTACTACCACTAACTACTTCACGAAGTGATTGAAGTTGTTCCTACCAGGAACACCACTGATAAGGTGATCATGAAATGTTTGGAAAAAAACATCTTTGTCAAGTTTGGATGCCCCGAGAAACTTGTAACAAACAATGCTCAGGCGTTCAAGTCTAAGGCCATGATTGATTTCTATGGGAATTACAATATTATCCTGGAACACCCTACACCATATTACCCATGGGGGAATGGGTTGGCAGAGTCATAAAATAAAGCCCTCGTCAGGATTATTAAAAAGTTGATGGATGAAAATAAAAAATCATGGGATTCCAAAATGAAGTATGCCTTATGGGCTATCAGGATCAACACCAAGAAGTCACTGGGTACCTCTCGATTTCAGCTAGTCTATGGGGTGGATGTTGTTTTTCCAACTCAACTTGGTTTTCCAGTGTTGAAATTTTTGCAAGAGGAAGTGGAGGAGCCTAATGACATCCAGAGGAGGATTTTTCATATTATTGAAGTGCAGAAAACAAGAGAAATACTAAACGATAAAACCGAGGCTTATCAGAACAAGGTCAAGGAAGCCTTTGACAAGAAAACCAAAAAAGACTCTTTTCAAGAAAGTGACCTAGTAATGAGGTGGGATGCTAAGAGGGAGGAAAAAACCAAGCATGCTAATTTTGATAACCTTTGGTTTGGTCCCTTCAAGGTAGCCAATTTTTTGGACAAAAATACCTTTATATTTCAAAATATGGATGACACTGAGATCTTCGAAAGGCCAGTCAATGGGCGCTTCCTGAAGCATCACTTTGCCTGATGAACCATAGGTGGTTCATCTTGTACATAGTTGTTTTTATTTTCATCATGATTAGATAGTTTAGTTTTAATAAAAGACTCCATATCCCAATAAAGGCATTGGGGTATAGTTGTAGATTTGATTTTTAGTTGAAATAAGGTAGATGTCAAGGCTGGTAAAAAGGGAGTAAAGTGACTAGTGGCAGGGTGGCAAAAATAAAGAATTAAGGCACACAAGTCTATTTTTCTTAGCACCTCATAGGGAATTTCTATCCCCATTTGGAGCCAATGTTAGACCCTAGGCTTGCACTTCTTCCTTCTATTCATCAAACCAACCCATTCATCTGTCAACCTATATTCTAGTTACTCTTTCTTCATGGTGTGTTAAGTCATTTCAAATTGTTTTTGCCATCCCTTATTTGCTTTTTGTCAGTTTTTTTCTCTTTAAGAGGCCAAGTCAAAGTATTGATTTGAATTTAATAAGTCCTAGCACCATGGTTATATCATTGGTGGATCACAAGAGGAATAACTTAGTCCTATAAGTAGAAAAAGGTGTTGATTGCAAGAATGTCATCATTCTTGCAATCCACAGAAAGAGTTTATTTTATGGTTTTTTAAGTTTTAAAAAATATTTCAAAGTTTAAATAAAAGCGCGTTGGCACCCAAATCGTGCTCGTATGTTCCTTGTACCCTTGAGATCGTGCATATTTTTGTCTTATGTAGTTAACATTGCAGAATTTGTACATATTATCATTGTAGGTTTTGTGCTAGATTGTGTGCATTTGTGCCTTGTGCAGTTATCATTACAGGTGGTAAGTAAATATGAAACAACTCATACTCTTGACCACCATTGTCAATAGAGGTAGCTAAGGAAAAACCATATCACCCCGAGAATGCTGGAAGTTAAACAAGGCAAAGCCAACCAGGCTTGAATTGTTCAATGCTATACGTGAGATCAGGGATAATTTTATCATGGGTGAATGATTCAATTGCATGTGTTCCTTCGAAGGACATCACACAGGTTTTCCCTAATCTTTGCATAGAACTTTCATGGTTTTCATACTAATATCAAGGACATAACCATCCATATAACAGAGCACTTCATCATTGGAGCATGCTCCCTCCCTATCAGTGGTGAGAGGTGGTTTAAAAAGGGGAAATTACCAACTAAAGTGTGCAATCAGTTTCTAGTGCCAGAACATCAAAACCTTGATTGGAGCCAGGGCATCCTGATCCTTTGGTTGAAAGAAGAATGGAGGGGCATCATGTCTTCCATATAAATATATATCACAGGAGAAGGTAGGTTTTCAATTGTGCATTGTTATCACATTAGATTCCTGGTGCACTTGAATGGTGACAAAGAAATGAACCTCCCCTTCTATCTACTTAAAATATTAACTAAGATGTCTACAAGAATCTAGAATTACCCAGAAGTTGCTCACATAAGCATCTATCATGAGGGGCTTATTAAAATATTGGTTATTTTTTCTCTCAACAAATTGGGTATGCCTTGGACAAATTTTCTAGTGTCTTTAAGGTTACAGAAATACCAAGAAATTAATCAGCAACAAAAGAACAGTAGGTCGAGGTTTCCCAGGCAGGTAGGGTTTCTCCTTAACCTGAGAGTGTTAGAAATACAGGATCGTGGAGAAATAAAATAAAACAAATGTGGAAATAAAAAACAGAAGATACACAATAAAATAGAGACACGGATATACATGGTTCACCCAGTGTGGGCTACGTCCACTAGAGAAATTTTCAGGTCTTTCCTTTATTATTATCCAGCAAATGAAGGGATACAACCTACAACACACATGTTGTAACTTCCTCTTCTTTCTATCACAGTATCCTCACTCAGAATACTATATTCGCAATGATAGATAGTCACAATAAATTTCCCTCATAAGAGAGGGTTTCCTTCTAGGGAAAAAAACTCTAACATAACTTCTGCCGTCAGATCTGTGACCTTATAATGAACGCTCTAGATTTACAATGAAATTACAATATACATTTACAAGTCATTTTTTCCTTTGGGGGCTTCTCCCCCGAACCCCGTAGAGCAGGTAACCCCCCTCTGCACTCCACCGCGTGGAGGAGTGTACATTCTTACAGTGTGTAGATTATTCATAGGGTATAAACATGACTGAAAACAAAGACCTCTGAATCAGGAAGATAATCAGGCTCCACAATCAACAATTTCCCACTTGGAGATTGATCTCAACAACTCCACCATTGTTGTATATGTTGGACTATGATCCTTCTTGGACCTGGAAAATTTCTCATCTTCATATTCATTCTTGAAGACCAACTAAAACTAAGCAGGAACTTAGTTTCTCCCTGCTTACTCCCTTTGTTAACATGTCTGCGGGATTCTGGCTACTGTGTATATTTTCCAACTTCAAATGTCCACAAGACGGATCGTATGAAATGGTACCTAAGCTATATATGTTTATTCTTCGAATCGAAGGATGATTTATTTGCAATATGAATCATACTCTCACCGTCACAGTATAAGATTCTATTCTCCTGCTTCTTTCCCAATTCCTCCATAAAACTCTATAACCAAACCATCTCTTTACTAGCCTTTGTAGCAACAACATTCTATGCCTTTGTTGTTGAAAGTGAAACAACCTTTTGCAATTTCCAAATCCAACTTACTGTCATTCCACCTATATTAAAAACATACCCTGTGGTGTTACTCATTTTATCTTTATCGTCTACCATATCTAAATCAACATATCCTTGTAGAACAGTGTATGAACCTTCAAAACATAATGCATGAGTATAAGTACCTCTCAAATACCCTAGAATCCACGTTACTTCCTCCCAATTTTCTTTACCTGGATTGTTCATATACCTGCTCAAAACTCCCACTGCATGTGCAATATTTGGTCTTGTGAAAACCATTGCATACATGAAGCTGCCAACTGCTGATGAATAAGGGACCCTGGACATGTATTTTATCTCCTCCTGTGTCTTGGGACACATTTCCTTAGTTAATTTGAAATGGCTGGCCAAAGGTGTACTAACTATTTTTTCATTATGCATTCTAAACCTCTCCAACACCTTCTCTATGTACTCACCTTGAGACAATGTCAATTTGCGATTTTTCATGTCTCTTGTTATTCTCATACCAAGGATTTTCTTTGCAACACCCAAATCCTTCATTGAAAATGAATTAGATAATTTATTCTTGAGAACATTTATATCCTGCATATTAGACCCTGCAATAATCATGTCATCTACATACAATAGCAAGATAATATAGCTTCCATTTTCTAGTTTTTTAAAATAAACACAGTGATCAGAATGACATCTACTATAACCCTGTTTTGTCATAAACCTGTCAAAATTCAAATACCACTACCTTGGATCTTTCTTTAGGCCATACAAGCTCTTCTTCAACTTGCATAACAATTTCTCCTTCCTTTTGACCTCATACCCTTGTGGTTGTTGCATATAAATCTCTTCCTCCAAATCCCCATGGAGAAAAGTTGTTTTTACATCTAACTGTTCAAGATGCAAATCTTCTACTCCCACAAGACTTAAAATAGTCCTAATTGAATTCATTTTAACAACAGGAAAAAGTGTTTCATCAAAATCTATACATTTATTTTGTGCAAACCCATTTACAACAACTCTAGTCTTGCACCGCTTTTTTCCTCCATCTTCTTCCTTCAACTTGTAAAACCATTTATTCTGCAATGCTCTTTTTCCTGCAGGAAACTGAACCAAGTCCCAAGTATGTTTATTTACCAAGGAATCCATTTCCTCTTTCATGTCTTGCTCCCACTTCTTTTTGGTGTCTACCTGCATTACCTCTTCATAACATTATGGTTCACCGGAATCAGTCAGCAATAAATAATACAATGAAGGAGAGTAGCATTCAGGGGGTTTACTTAACCTAGTAGATTTTCTAACAATGCTTAAAGGATTTTGAGGTACCTGTTGATCCTGTTTTTGTACATTTTGATTTTCTGGTACCTTTGGAATTTATTTTTCAGTGATCTCATCAAGCACTGTGTATTTTGGTTTTTCTTTTTCCTGTTTCTTTCCCTGCAACTGATCTTTGCACACGACCTTCTCATTGAATATGAAATCTCTACTCCTAATGATTTTTTTTATTTTCATAATCCCATAAGCGATAACCAAAATCATTAACATTGTATCCAATAAAGGTACACTTCTTGGATTTTTCCTCAAGCTTTGTTCTATTTTATTTATCAATATGGACAAATGATTCACAACTGAAAGCCTTCAAAAAAGAATAGTTTACATTTTTACCTATCCATGCCTCCTCTGGAATTCTACCATCCAAAGATATTGAAGGTCCTTTATTTATTAAGTAAACATCAGTATCTATAGCATCTTCCCATAACTGTAAGGGAAAACCAGGATGAAATCTCATACTCCTTGCACGCTCCATGATTGTCATGTTCATCCTTTCTGACACACCATTTTCTTGTGATGTTCCTGGAACTGTCTTCTTTCTATGAATCTCATGGTATGAACAATAATCATCAAACTCCTTGCTACAATATTCACCTCCATTATCTGATCCAAGACACTTCAAACTTTTTCATGTTTCATTCTCAACCAAAGATTTTCATTTCTTAAAAGTATCAAAAACATCAGATTTTTGTCGAATGCAATAAACCCAAGTTTTTCTAGTTGCATCACCAATAAAAGTAACATAATAATGAGAGAAACCAAGAGATGATACCTAAGTTGGTCCCCATACATCTATATGCACAAGATCTAGCCTTTCACTCTTCTTATTTTTTTCCAACTCTGAGAAATATGACTCTCTTTTGTTTTCCATAAACACAATGCTCACAGAAATCCAAATCAATTTGTTTAATATCTGGCAACAAAATTCTTTTGTGAAGTAGTTGCATCCCCTTATCACTCATGTTTCCAATCCTATGATTCCATAATGTTGTATCCACTCATGTAGAAGATAAAGAGATAAAAGAGTTAGTCTTATCAGTGTTGGACACACCTACCGCACTTAGAGGGGGGGTGAATGAGTGTGGGGCTCTTTTTCCCAAAACTTCCCTCTTGCACAAAAACTCATCAATTAGCATTCAACATTTATTAATTACCCATTGTTTTCATTTATAACCAGTTAGATGTGAGCACATATCAGCAACATATATCAGCAATATATCATCAACATGTCATCACCACAATGAACACAAAGAACACAAGATGTATGTACAATTTTCTTTTTATTACGGACTACAATCCTTGGGGTTTATCAGCAACAACTGAATAGAGTACAACTCTACAAGAGCAACATCTCTTAATGCAATACTCATCTTGCATTCTTATCACCAACTGATATGAGGCAAAAATCCTCAACAGATATCAATTTGTACCATAAACAAGAGCATCAACCATGCACCAACCTGTGTCAAACAACCTGTAATCAACCTGTACCATAAACAAGTGCATCCAACCATGTACCAAGTATATACCAATCATGTCTCAACTACTCATCAACAATTACTCATCAATATGTACCAACATCATCAACTATACACCTCATGTATGTGTCAACTCATCAACTGCTTGTCTCAACCATGGCTAGTTTTGGATTAGTCAACAACCCTAACTTGAAATAATCATAACTTTGTACCTATACTGAATAAAGATGTGAAACAGATACACAATGTTCTTCAGTGTGTTTTATGAAATTCCTCCAAGTGGAACTACTTGGAACCTCTTAGAAAAGGAGTTATAGCAAAAATGGCATACCTTGTTGAATTCTGGCTTATTCTAGAGAGCGACCTTGTAGAGCATGCCCCGAACAAAATATTTGATGAATAGATTTGAAACTATTAAAGAGAATACTACAAACTGTAATATAACCAAAACAATTGGTCTCACTAAATTTGTATCTATTATGAAGAAGTTATGATGTTTTTACCCGAAACACCTGATTTTGACTAGTTTCAGGACTAGCCACAAACCCTATTTTCCACGGAGTGTAACTCCCAAACTACAACGACCCATAAGCTGAATATTTAACCACGGATACTTGGCTATGTTTTCTCACTTTCATAGCGATTTCAGGATCTGAATCATTATAGAAAAAATGTTATAGCGAAAATGGTGAGATCACCTGTAAATAACATACCTTAGAAAGCACCATCAAAAGAATTTATCCTCCCCTTTTGAACAAGGGATATCACTCTAATGTAATGCTGAAGATACATCGAACATACTCCCCCTGTGACGATTTCTCCCCCTGGAATTAT
>ML795154.1:520940-536223 GCA_009831015.1 Picea engelmannii
AATAATGAGTCATATTTACATCAAACAATATTGGGTCCATTACCCAAACCTTTGTGCTACGGGGCTTTCTTCAAGGGTTGACATCAATGACAACCAACCTTAATCAACAGATAGATACTTGATGATTGCATTGGCACTTGCATAAGCTTTATGACAACCAATATAGTTCAATTTTTTGAATAGCTTAGCATGATTTGATTAGGATTTGTTTATCGTTTGTCATTCATTTAGAGGGAGAGTTTTCCCCAAATTGTCTAAGAGTTGATTATGCCATTCTATATTGTTATGCAGGTTGGGAAATGACTTGTGCAACCAACAACTTAAGATTTTTCTCTTCAATGAAAGAAACTTATGGAAGTGTTAATCTAAACTTGGTTTTTCAGATTTCTTTGCAACATTTTTTAATCAAGCAATATTGTCATCAAATCAACAAATGATAAGAAATATAGTCGCATTCATGTATTCACATATTGGTTTTTGATCTAGTTGATATTTGGAGTTATTTTTATGATTATTTTGATGACATCCATAAATGTATTATCTCTTCTTTGCATTATTAGAATGCATCATCTAAATCTTTGGTATTAATAGCATCTTTTATGGCAAAAAGGAATTAATGCTTCAGTGAGAAATATGAAATGTAATTGTTATTGTTAAAATATTAATTTTTTTCAAGTGTGCAAAGGACTTGCTTATGCCAAAAAATATTGAGAGCTTATGGTTTGTGGAATGTTTCATGTAATTGGATTTTTGAAAATCTGTTTTGTCTAAACTTGTCCATTAACCCATTTTTTCTATATTTCTGGAAGCTTTTTTTGTTTCACTAAATGAAATGAAAATTGTATGTGACAGTTGGATTGGAATATTGTGTTGCAAATTTTTCACTAGATTATGATTTCTTGGAATATTGTTTTTCCTTCATTTCATATATTTACTATGGGAATATTTCTATGGGACTTGATGTTGAATGGTTAACATTTCTTGACTAGTTATTTCCCTTGGCTTTCTTTCCAAGCTTTCACTAAAAATGATTACATTGTTGCTACCATCATATTTATTTCTTGTTGTTGGGTTCTCTTCTAATATTTCATCCAGTTTTTGTTCTTTCTTGATGACTGACATTCGAGCTTTAGGCTTCTTTTAGTTTAGTTCTTTTCTATATAAATAGACTTCTGGTTTCAACACTTTCTTTATGATTTTACATATTGCCTCCATCTTTTAAGTTGAATGTTAGTATGTTCCTTGAGAGGATTTGACTTCCCAGTCTGCCTTGAGGATTACTATTTAATTTGAGTGAGGGGTTGGTCCAATTCTAGTCACATACTGAAGAAATTTTTTACAAGTCATGAGATGCATGGGATTCTCTATCTGAACGAACATTCACGAAGTTCTTAGTTGTAGGTATGGATTGATAGATGTGGTGGAACACATGTTCCTATTGAGCATACCATGATAATCCATAAGTATAGGAAATTGTCTATCTACCTTTTTCTTTAAGATCCATTCACTTCATATTAATAAATAGGCCAATATTATGATGGATTTTGGGGAAACTTGTGGGTTAAACTAAAATGAAAACATCTACTCAGTAAATAAAAGTAACTCTCATATCACCCCCACTTCCTTCAAACCTTATGTGCATATGAATATCTATATACAAATCTAAAAGGGTGAGCATATTTTAAAATAAAAAGGAATTTGAAATCATTATTAATAGTGTGGTAAGTACAAGTAAACTCATCGGGGCTATGGGTGTATGCTGGAAGCGAGGCTATGTATGTATGGTACCAAGGAAACTTCGTCAGAGCTATGGATGCTCACAGGTAGCGAATAAATGTCAAGAAAAGAGATGAGGAACACACTTATGTAGATGTTTACTTGTTATAAAAAGTTAAAACCAAAGGTCAAACCAAAACCAATCTAGAGTGTGCAGCCAATAAAATAATTTACCTCATTAATTATCTATTTGAAAAGGGTGTGTTAGATTGCAAGTACTAGAAATATTGGATTATATCTTTCAGAAATATGACATCATTGTCGTACTCATGATTATCGGAAAATTGTATGTGGTTTGTTGAGATTATCTTTAAAATTCAGATCTGAAGTAAAATCCCTAGACTTCTACTAACAGAGATAACTAATTCTTTATAAGTGATAGGAAAGGAGGCCCCTACTAAAATTTTCATCCCTAATTCCTAATCCTTTACTGCTTGAGCCTTATGTTAATTCTTGTATACCTTGAGAGAGTTGGGTGGTTTGATTTTGGTTGATGATTGTCTTGAATGATTTTGTTGTTGTTGATTTTTTTGATTGACTAATTCAAATTATGAATCCTATTTATAGCATGTTATTCTTAATGTATTCATCCTTATACTTTCGCATGTTGATCCTACTATTTTGTTTCGAACTCTAAGTCTGAATTGAAAATCGTTAATCCTTATTTTGAGTAGATACTTGGCACATGTAGTATCAAGACACTTATCTACAGCCACCATGATTATCGTTGAATAGAACCAACTCTCATTTAAATTTTCTTGAAGGCGAGAAAGTTAATGTTTATAATGTATTAGCAAGTCTCCTTTTAATTGCTTGAATAATCTCATTTATTTTTTTTGCAGGAGTAGGTTCACAGGTCCACTTCATTTATGTGACTACTCTAGCCTTAATATGCTAGTTGGGGAATCCCTTGATCATTATCTATAACCTTGACCTTGATACTTACCAAAATTCCCCTTATCAGGAAGAAACTTACTTTGGTTTACAGTTTCCCTGAGATCTGAATCTCCCAAGGATATCGGATGCACTTTTCTCATAGGTTTGTCCCTGAGCCTCTTTAGATTGATCCTTATTGGGATCATTTTTTGGTCTTCCCTCTCTCCAGAAACCTGAGCCTAAGACCCATTGAGCTTCACATATGTAATTGTTTGGTGTGTCATCTCTTAATGCATGTTCATTATCTATCACATGTGTATTGTGCATAGTGGTCTAGTGTAAGGACCTTTCCCTTGATCTAGTTGTATTCTCGATCCTCGCAATCTTAGCAGATCCACCTCTAGAGATGTTTAGCTTGACTATATTGAATTGTGTTGTGTGTCTAGATTGGCATTGATCACCTTTTACCATTCATCACTAATTTTGATGTTGATTCGTCACATGAATTTTCATCTTCTCCCCCTTCATTTCTTTTCATTCATTACAGTTGAATCACAATGTTCTTTATCACCATATGACCTAGATACTATCCTTGATGCCTAGTTTCTCAAAACCTACCTGATCAGCCAAACATCAACACTCCCACTTAGCGAGGAAGATATTTCTTGAAGAGACACCTAGAACTAGTTGTCCCTTCGATCCCGGCACAATGTTGCACACATCATCTTGCTCACTGAAATCCCTCCAACTCTTTTGGTCAAATACTCCCTGAATAATGGAAGTCACGGAATTGATGATGCTACATATCAATACCATGAAGTTTGGAAACTTCGTCGAAGACCTACTCTCCCTCAATGTGCTCCTATGAGTCTCCTGCTCCTGAGAATCCATCAATTTCATCTTGTACCAACTCGGTCTCCTAACAGAACTAGAAGGGGATAACTCCCTCTTCCCCTATAAAGTTTGACTCCCCACACTGGAAGTCTATGAACTATGTTCTTCCTTCAATTTCTCACCCTTCGAAGCCTCTCTCTCCACGTCCTTTGTCATTGGAATCAATCCATGATCCAAGATCCCCTCGGATCCTCTTACAATCTTTCCCTGCAACTTGTATATCATTCCCTCTCTAATACCAATTCCTACTTTTGTATCAAGGCTATATCCCTCTGGACATATGAGAACTTACCTTCTCTGAAAAGTCATGGAAAAACCTCTATCCTCCAAAAATCAAACTGAGAAAAAATTCTTCTTTAGTTATGGTACATAAAGCACATCATGGGCCTCTAACAAATATAAAACATAATAGTTCCCCTACCCTTCACTACATACTTGGCATCATCATCAAGCTACACATGGGTCCTTGATTCCTTTGTTAGACTATTGAATATCTCTCGTGCTTCTATCTCTTGTTGATTTTATTAATATAAAATATGGGCTCCCATTTTGGGATAATGGCCCACCTGAGTGATTAGACCTCTACCTAAAATTCCATCATATTTGTTGAGATCTCTTTGATAAAAAATCATTCTCTATTGTCTCTATGAGTCATCAACTCCAATATAATTTTTATCCCTTTATATGATCTCTAGATGGAATTCCCTCTCCACCCTTGTTGAGATCCTCTTGAGTCACAGTCCTTCATGTCTCAAGCACTCAATGAATTTCATTGTTGAAACTACCTCTATACAACCTATATGTGTCTATTCCTACTGAAACCCACATATGTATGTGAATTTCCTTATCGTAACCTGTGTATGTGCGTGATTTTTACCACGACAACCCACATACAATTTCATACTCCTGCAAAACCCATTTTTGTCGTTTTACGGTTGTTTCCCATAAATTCATCCTTCAATTTATTTCTGATGGTTTATAGATTTGCTAAGATCTCCTGTAGATATGATAGATATACTTCAAATGATAGTATATATATGATTGGTCCTTCAAACACCCACCATGACACTCTTGATCCAATAGATATGTTATTGTAACCCTAGATTTGAACTAGATCTATCTCTAGGTCACTCAGATATAAGATATTTTTCATTGTGCAACCTATGATTGGCTCCCTCTCAAAGTCCAAGCTCTGATACCATGTTGAAATCCTTACTCTAGAACCTAGGTATATTTTTATCTAGTGATTTCCTTACTACAAATCATATTAGCATCTCATAGAACAAAAATACAATGCTGAAATATTCAACTCAAATGATAAAAAATAAAATAAAATAAAAGTCCTTATTTGCTTCTACACTCTCGAATGAATCCACAATAGAGAAAATTATTTCTTTACAATCTCCATGTGAAAGTGATTTCTCTTTCACCCTTATCATGCTTTTATAAGATTTAATTATGACCTAACCCTAATCTCCAAATTGATTGATGATTGAGATTACTTCTCACCTCACTTGATACCAATGGATATTATTTAATTCACTAATTATAATTAAAGCATTTCTTTAAATAAAACTCAACTTAATAATAAAATCACTTTACTTTAATTAAAGTAAAGTCTCAAGGTAGAAGGTTTTGTATGATTTCCACACATATAGAAACTTAGACCTGTGCGGAAATACCTATCTGATGCTACCAAACATCAACATAGTCATCTAAGTATACTTCCATAAATTTATGCATGAAATATTTAAAAGTTGTAACAACAATCCTGGAGAAAATTTCAAGTGCATTCTTTAGACCAAATGGCATCATGGTGTATGCAAATGGGTCCACTATGTCGCAAAATTTGCCATGGCTATGTCTTCTTTCATGATATGCACCTGGTGGTACCCTAAAAATACATCTATGAATGAATAAGCTTCACACCCACCAACATTCTCTAACACTTTGTTTGTAAATGGTGTAGGAAAGGGATCATGTATACAAGTTGCAT
This sequence comes from Picea engelmannii, assembly GCA_009831015.1. NCBI lineage: Eukaryota > Viridiplantae > Streptophyta > Pinopsida > Pinales > Pinaceae > Picea > Picea engelmannii. The sequence goes on from ML795154.1 coordinate 526,483, forward strand.
TGAGGCTCTGTAAGTCTACACAAATCCATAGATCTCCCTACTTATTTGATTGAAATTTTTTTTGACTAATCCACTTAGATTATTCCACCAGGATGATGATGATATTTGTGTCTAGCATGTGATCCAACTCCTTGCACACTTTTTATTTATACCTTGGATTCAGTTGATATGGTCATTTTTTTACCGTATTCGCATCTATTTTCAGCTATATTTTCATCTCTCCTAGGGACCCTACAATACCCTTCATCCTAGAAAAACTTCTCAAAAATAGGTCCTCATATTCTTTTAGCAAGTCCACCACTTGCATCACTATTTCCTAATACTAGTAATCACCCATTATCACCATATTCAACACCTCTTTTGTGCCTATATTATGTTTCTTCATATTTAACAATCGTATATAGTATGGTGCAGTGTTACTAGAGGCCTTACCTTGAACTGCATTCTCATGCTCAGTTTCATTTCCCTGTAAGCTCTGAGGGTCCTCTTCTTGTATGCCATTTTTTTCGACCTTTGAGCAGTACACTAGTTGATTTAACTTCATCATTGGCTTGTAATAGGCGTAGACTACCTTTTGTGTGGAGTTTTTGGGTTGTTGATTGAATATAAAATTATTAATTCTTAACAACATATATTTATGCACAGGAACCTCTAACGTAAACTTAAATGTTGTGCAAAACTGATTACTTACTCTTTCCCAATCTCTAGTCTACCTCCTAGTGTCCTCCTGAATGTACCGAATTTTGGGGACCATATCTATGGTGTTGAAAAATATATGGACCCACTATGCTTGAGGGATTTGCTTATTTTTCTGCCACTTCTCACAAAAACAAATGTGTTCTTGGGGATCCTTTATCCCCTTATACCTTATTACCAATTCAAATTCAGTCGAGAGATAAAACCTTACTTTGATGCACTCTACCACCTGTTCCTAGTCTTATAAGTTTGGGTGGTGAATTTCCCACCAACACATAGGTGTTCCCTTCGCAACTACATCTATTGCATGAATCCTTCGGGGATTAGGCACATCGTCTTATATTTTCATTGTAAATGCATCTAAGGGTCCTATCCCATCAAACCTCGATATGTCACACAACTCTATTCCAACCTAGCACATTGCTTTGGTGATTCATGAGAATCTCTTGGTCGACACTTCTTATAACTTATTCTACCATTATGTCATTACCTCCTCTAAATCCATTTCATATGATTAGACACTCCTCCAACTCAGCTCACCATCCATTTTTGGGTTTACATAATCTTCCTTGCACCCGATGATGTTGTATATATTCTCAATGATCTATCTTTGTGCATCTTCATTTAATGGTTCATTGTATATTTCACCCTCAACTAGATCTAGCAGATAAATGATGAGTATAGTGTCATTCTCAAAGGACATATACATTTTCTTCATATTTAGTATGGCATTGTTATCAAATGCCTAGTCATTCCACACAAATCTGGGTAAGGGTTTGAATCATCCATAATCTCAATTACTTCAAAATCAACTTTTGTTTTTAACCCACAAATTTTAACCTCGACCTTCTCCAATATTCCAATAGGATAGATCATGTACTAATTTTATAACATTAGTTGAATGGGAGACCACACCAAATTTGGTTTACCCAGTGACTCCCATGATTTCTTTGGGAAAATGTTCATATTAGACCCTGGGTCCAACATGATCCCTTCCATCTCATATTTTCCTAATTCAGTTGTCATTTTGAACTCTCTTCCATGTGCTTCCTCCTTCTGACATGGTGCACATCCCTTTCTGGTAGCAAGGCTAAAATGGAAGCTTCATTCTCACCTTCCTCCATGCATATCATCAACATGTGGTTCAATTTATTGGTAATGATGGGATCAACTAACACCTTATGAAAGAAGCAAAAGAACTCACTTGCCTAGTCCTTTGAGTTAGTCTTTGGGATTCATGCATCTCAACTATTTGTGTGTAGGTATCTTATCCATACGTCGCAACTCATCCATGTGTAGGTATCTTATCCATTTCCTTTTGCTCATCGTGCAATAATTTATTTTGTTGTGCACCGTCAAAATTTGAAAGTTCCTATGTTTCTTTCCTAATTTTTCCTTCTAACAGTTGTCCTTAGCACTCTTCTTTCTCGAGGTCAGTTCCCATGCAGTTACCTCCTTGGGTCACTAATCATATGTCAACTTCTTCTTTCAACTTATGTTCTTCACGTAGCTCAATAATCACCATGTTGAACCGCCCCTTTTTTCTTCCCATTTTTCTAACTCCTAGGAATCCTTTGTGACATGATATTTTTATGGAAATATCTACACAATGCACAGGGCTTGGTATAGAGCCATGCCAAGTGACCTATATTGTGACATTTGAAATAGGTGGGTTGTTTGCCTCCTCCCCCACTATATCCTCGCTTCCTCTCCTTCCATATCCTCCTCTATGGCCTCTCTAGAAGCCTCCTCTGTCAAATCCTCCATGGTTAAAGCCTCCTTGGTCTCCACCCTTATTCTCTCTTGGACCCAGTAGGCATCTATAGTATGCTCCTTCATCAACTATAGTGATTGACAGTCATCCACTCCATGCCCCATAGATATATAGAACTCACATAATGGAGTGTGTGTTATGTTATAGTACTTATAAAATGTTGGGAAATAGGGAGGTACATGACCCTATTGTCTACAAATTTCACACCAATCGGTCTGCAGCTCAGTCAAAAATGAATTCAGCATGCCAGTCTCCATGTAATTTCCCATCATTGAACACTCCTTCCAATGGTGACCTTTTTTGTAGCACGGGGTACACTAAACATTCTCACGCCCCACTTTTACTTTTTCCATGTCTTGAAACTGCATGGTGAGTATTGCAAGTTGGGATTTCACCTTTGATCATCCTATGGAAGTCACACCACCTCCCAACGAAGACTCTAGATGCATGGAAATACCTATGTATTTTGACTGAGTCATCACTTTTTTTTGCATACGTGAGACTTGAATGTGAGGGAGGAGTCCAAAAATAAAACACTCTCTATGTTGGAAGTCTTAGATCTGAAAAGTTAGTCTGCCCAATATGATATTGAACCTCTAGTCATAGTCCTGCATAGTTTCTCCAACATGTTGCTTAATTTCCTTGATCTTGGTTATACACTGTGACTTTGACTTAGGGCTTTGGAATTACCTAAGAAGATATCTCTTTATATTTTTGAGGGACCTTGTTTATTCTACTAGAACAGTAAATTTATACTTCATGTACCATGTTATATATATGTCTCGTATGTGACTCGCCTCACAGACCATATTTCTTCACAAGTGAACCAATGTTCCTCTTAATCATCTCTTCCCATCCCTTGAAACATGGGAAGTGTTGTTCCAGAGTCTGTACTTAAGGCTTAGAAGTACAGTGTCTAGGCATCCGAAAGTGGGTAAAAGGTGGAGAAGGGAGAAACATCAACTTTTGGCAAAGGAAACTAAGGAAGATTTCTACGTTGGCGTTGTCTAGCTTCCAACTGCTCCTGGATAGTTATATCCTATTCAATGGCTGCCCATGAACGTTAGAGTTCAACCCGGGTAGTAGTTGTTTTAAGAATAGTGTCGAAAAGGTTTAAGGAAATGTGCATTTGATTCGATAATCCGGGTTCGATATTAGGTTGTGTTGGTACGGGGATAGTCATGGAGGAACAGTAAAATAACAAAAACTTCAGGGAGAAATTAAGTGTTGTCTCAATTTGGTCGTATAAAAGAGAATTTATAATTTCGGAAATAAAACGGGGTGCAAATAAAAGGCTCTTTCCCATAACTGAGTTATATCTTAATAAAAGGTATGATGTGGGAGAAAAACATTTAGTTGTCTATGGTGTAAGGCTCCTATCAAGGGAGAATCTCATGTATAAACAGAAGAGGAAAACTGTAAAGAAATAACCCGATGTGTGCATAGAATATGTGTAGAATTTTGAAGGTCTCGACTGGTCTTACACCCGCTGATAGCTGGTACAGAGGAAAAACAGTAAACAATTACAGAAAACCAAAATTCATTCGCTATAGTAGTGGTCGTACTAAATTATAATGAAGCATTCATCAATTAAGAATATGAAATAAAATGAAGTATGAGATACAAGAAAACAAACTCATAACACAGTCTTGACGGAATTGAGAATCTTCATATTTGCTTTGTATTAACTCTCAAAATGTAAAAAACTTTGTTACAATCGACACAAAAAGGTCCAGCCTTTTTCTTTTCTTTCTGTGGTATATTTATACAGTTTTACAAATAATATAGAATCTCAATAGTCACAATGTTTCGGTTATGACAGGGAGGAGAGAAATCGCTCCATTTCTTCTTCTCTGTCTTCACTTGGTGCTAGATGTTTGTCCTCGCGCGTTCTCAGTACAGGCGACACATCTTTCAACCAGCTGAGATATCAGTCGCGATGGTTCCGCTTGACAACTGGCTTCAAAGAAGTAACATTCTTGGGCTAACTACGGTAGCCTATCTTCCATCTGTCCATCTATGATGTCGATGGTGCATAATTGCGTGTTGGGTCTAATCATGCATTTGTCTATTTGGACTATGTCCACCATAGTCACCTGGGAAATCTCGGCCGAATCTCTTTCCTCTTTTTCCTTTAGATCAAGCGAGATTTTTTCCACATTCATTTGCATCAATGTCTTGGCATTACCTCCATTGTCAATGCCTAGCAGATCGCCGTCTATAGAACTAAAGGCCTCTTCTAAGGAATTGGTTATCTTTTTGTCTTGCTGCTTACCTTCGGTGATGTTATGCTCCCATTCTTTTAATAGAATGTTTCCTCTGGTTTTCTCTGAAATGGTGAACCTGGGAGTACTTTCTGAAACCCTATTGTTGGTGGCTCTCACAGCCTCTTGGAAGGCGACCCAAGCTTCTCCATCTTCCCTTTCTCTAGCAGATAAGTTCTCTGAAACCTGGTTGACTAGAAAATAGTTGTCCCGGATCGCTTCTACCTTGGCGAGCAAATTTCTTTGTGCCGCAGAGAATCTGCTCCGAATCTCGATCGCCTGGGATTTGATCATCCCGATGTTTATCATTCTGTTCTCGGCGATCTCCACCCTAGCCTGTAGTTGTTCGATCAAATCCCTTTGTTGGCTCGCTTTCATATGACCATCCCGGACCACCAATTGTGCTTGCTCGAGCTTAGTCTTGAGCAGCTCTATCTCATTTTTATCGGCCAACCTGGCCTGCTCTATTCCTACGCTCGCCTGGTCTTTAGCAGTCTCTATTGTTGTGGCCAGTCTGGCTTCAAGGGTCCTAATGAGGCGATTTTTTATTTTAAGTTGGTTTGTTAAGAGCTCGATTGAAAATTGATTCGCCGAGGCATATGCTCCTAGTGTCCCTACTATTTCAGTAGCGAATTGCTCATTCTTCTTGTCCTTTCCATCAGTTATAACTTTATATTTATTGGCATTTGACTCTCCTTCCTAATATAATTCCCTTTTTACTATTGTCTTTCTCTTCTTATCAAAGAAAAACTCATTCGGAGGGAGTTCTTCTACCCTTATGGGCCTCAACTCTTCATTGAATATCCATCCTGCATCGATATTTCCCTGCGTCGACTGCAAGGGGGTAACTGATGTGATAGGTTCTCCAATATGCTTCGTTGATTTTCCTGGAGTAGCAACCAGACTCTGCTTCTTCGGCAGGTCGGGAGTCTTTATCTATGCTTCCGGACTCTTAGTTTCCTCCCCCTCGTCCTGGTGTTTTCCTTGATCGGGAGTCGCATCCTTAGAGCCTTCAACATCCTTTTGTTTCACCTCCGACGTACCCAGACCCTCACCTCACAACACTGCGGGAAGACAACTACGTCGATGTTCCTGGAACTTCAGAACATCGGCTCTTTCCTCGGGTGCCAAGGTTTGTATCCGATATAGAATCTCAGCATAGGACCTTGTGCCTCAGAAAATGTCATCCGAGGGTGAATTCTCATGCTCAAATCTCTTGAGCCCACAACTGGCCAAATGATTTCTCACGAACCTCTGCGGATCATGTTTCTTGTATTCAATGGAGACCAAATTTAGGTCTTCCAGGGCTACTACCTCAGCTTTGGCATGCCCGAAATCTAGTAAAGAATAAGAATTCAAATGAACAGGAAAAGGTGGCCATACCTTCTTCGAGTATCCCTTAAGCTCTTTGCTTATACCACCAATTACTGTTTGCCTAGCGACCTCTCGACAAGCCAACTTATCGGGAATGAACAATGGAAATGCATGCAAGGGGACCAAAGCCCAGAAAACTTGGAGGTATGAAAATTCTGCTTCTACATACCAGTCTGCTATGCTACTCAGATTCGTTACTATGTTGTCCAAGATCTGGGGTGGCAGGTGACCAAAAATGGAGACATGCAGGGGCACCATCACCCAGTTAAAGATTTCATACACAAAAATTTCCGCTTTGTTTTCCCATAATTTTGCATGATATACGTGTATGGGTTCATCTTCTGTCGGAGTCCAAATCCATCTCATTAAGGGAAATGGTGTCAAAAAACAAATTGCGTCCATAATGTATGCAGACATGAAGAATGAAGACGCCTTCCCATTCTCTTTCTGCGCCCGATACTCTGTGACCCGACTGGTCAAGTTATCGGAAATCATCTTTGCCCAGTCAAAGGAACTGCCTTCGGTGACCCAAAACATTAGAGGCACCCACGGAAGGAAAAAATGTGAGGTGTCCTCTTTCTCGTATAACCTGCATGTCATCATGGCTACATATTTGTACTGTGGTTCTAAAGAAGTGATTGAATATATGTCGTGGCTATCAGCTCTGAACTTCGTGGTGTTTGAAACCCAATCCTTTATTAAACTGGACATGGTCTTATCATACTGTATGCATTCCTTCTGCTTGAACTCGTCCAAGAATTCAGCGCCATATGTGTAGTCGGACGTCGTGGGTATCTTATACATGGCTTGCAGATGTTCCGACCTGAAAGTCCCAATGGTGACTTTCTGCTCGTTCATGATGGTTCTTGTTGGTATGTCCATGTGGTCCAATGCCCATCGGACCATGTCATAATATGGAAGAAATCGTGGCTTGGCTGCTACTCTGTGCATTCCAGATTGGATGACTATTTTGTACTTGGTGGTTATATCATCTTTTTCGTTGTTGCTGGAGTCGTTGGAATAGTCCACCAACTCTGCCTGTAGAACATCCGAAACAAACGACCAATTCGAGACCGAATCGATACTTCGAGGTGAAATATTAGTGACATTGTCTGAGCCTTGTCCCGAAACCTCAACATTTGCCTTTGATGCTTTTCACGGAGCCATGGCTGGAGATTGCGTTTTGGATCTTCTGCGATAGAAATGTGTATACATACAGAAGCCAGTTGCTCAGAGATAATGTGCTCTGCGTAATATGAAATGCATTTTTTATAATGAACCACAACCCTTATATATATTTGAAAACTCGGTACCTTTCAGAACAAGTCTGTCAAATCACATTTGGAAATAAATTTTTCCATAAAAATCCGATCTTATATTTATCGATTTACCCTATTTCCTCATTAATGTCATAAATTTTTGCGGTTTAAAAGTCAGTTGGCGTATGGAAATAATAAGTCTACCTCGTGAATTGTGCAAGCATCAAAACGTGGGATATGTCTTGATTTATCTTAATTAATCCGGTTTTACCAACATTAATCAATTTTTCGGTACTCGTTACATCGGGGATTTTATTTTAACACTTTGAATCTCTAACACCTGAGACTGCGAAGATTGATTTTGGTTAATAAAAAGGTAATCATGATTTGGGGCTCGATTAATTTTATAATTATTATATTCGTCATATCGCGACTCGGAGCTTCGAAGATAAGTTTCTGGGAGATTTACATGCTGAGTTGTGAAACCGCGAGATCACGATAACATGACTTAATTAAAAGGGAAGATAATCTTGGACCAAGTGATTAATTAATTACGTTATAACCGCATCATGATTTCGCGAGTCGGGGCTTAGACGGTGTAACTTTCGAAAAGGACAACGCCGAGTGGCGAAATTTCGAGAGAATGTTTTACCACGGTTTAGCTTTTACCTTTAACCTTGACATGGGTTACTCAAATAAGGACCTCGTGTTCTCGGCTATCGGGGCTATGACAATAAATTTTAGGGTTTGGCGAATGTCGAGGCGCGAAACCCCGATGACGTTTAATCATGGGTTAGGGAAAACTTTACCCTCGTTACTGTCTTGAGTGAAAAATTAAAACGATTTCGTTGTTTCGTGGCTCGGGACGTGTGAAATACATGACTTATAGTATCCGACCTACGAGATCCCGAAGTAGAACAAAAGAGGAAACATTTTTACGAAAGGTAGGACTCGTTTCGAGAGTATAATAATCATCGTTGCTCGCGTGATAAAGCTTCAGAGATCTTGATATCTCAGAGGGAAAATATGAAAACCATCTTTAGATTTCAAGCATTAAGAATGAAATTTGTGACGGGCTAGAAAAACAAGGGCGGCTCCAACATAGGCTCCAACTAGGGATCCTGCCTTCCTGTGAGGCGGGAAGAACAGTAGACCACATGCCAATATTGGGTAAATGGAGTCAATAGCTCAATCAGGCGAAAAGGTTCTCGAGAAGAGGGTATCGAAGGGGGAAAGAGACTTCATTCTTTACCTTGAAAAGATTTTTCAAAATCAGATACTCTTTTTAAACTTAGTTGTAGTCCCTTTCACAACTTTCCCTTTCCCGCTATTAAATTCAGGTTTGCTTTAAGACAATCGAAACAGTCCAAGGAGACTCAATAGATCTTGCAGCTATCGTCTTGCATCAAAAGGAATAAGATTATATGTTTTTAATTGGGAAGTCACGTTTGAATTTGGGATGTGGATCAGGTTTTAAAAAGCATGGTTACCAGAGTAGAGTGATATTCATGTATAACAGCCTTACAGATATCTTAGATATTGCTTCACTACCAGCGAGCCTATTCAGTACCCCAGTGAAGTTATCTAGCCCCTTTTTACTGAATTTCCTTTCACCACTTCGAAATATATTTATGCATTTAAATGGTAAGACGAGGGCAATCATTTCTTAATTTCCTTTCATTGTCTCTCGGACTAGGTGGGGGCAATCATTTCTGAATTCCCTTTCACCACTTGTCTTATAATTTTCTTTTTAGAGCACGAAGATGGGGGCAATCAATTTCTATCAGGGCTGGTATCTGTTTAATATTTTTCATTATAGGTCTGTCAACTTACTTTGATTACTCGGTACCAACCTTCCCTTGACCTTCACAACATATTCGTTCTTGGGCAGAAAAAGGAAAATAAATTTTTAAGGGCATTCTATTTGAGCAAGATTCAATCCTCCGATGTCGTTGAAAGACCTAGGAAAGTTAGGATCACTCTAAACATTCCTTCGCTTAGCAGGGGATCGAGTAGTTGTGAAGACCCGCTTTCTTTCCACAATATTCTTTGAAGCTCACGAGGTTAACATGAAAATTTTTTATCCCTTCGTACATGAAACCGGAAAGATGATGACTTTTTAAAAGGTAAACCCAAAGATAGAAAGGATGCCAGGTAGTGACTTACTGACTGAAAATACAGAGGTCAATCAATTCAAAACTGACTCTTGTAGATATTTTTGGGGATACTTTACTTTGACTGCCTGTTTTTAGATTGGGTGAATCGTTTAAATTGTCTTAATTTTTTCAAAGATTGTTAAACCAAGAGACAACTCTGTTATTTATCAGTTCAGTTGATGTTGCAGTTTGAATGGTGTTACCTCAGTTTTCTTTAA
>ML795154.1:540960-568077 GCA_009831015.1 Picea engelmannii
TGTTCGAGCTCCATTCTGGATATTTTATTTGACAGTTCTTTAATTACTCTAGCCATATCGTCTACCCTATCATCCGTGGATCTATTAGACCCTCACGGACCTGCTTGTTCTCTAAAGCGTTTGGTCTCTCAGTTTCTCATTTCTAATTTAGATTTAATCTTACCCAAATCCATCATATTAGACTCTATTTATACCGCATCATCCTACATTCGGTTTAGGGTGGCTCCCCTTCTTTCTCGCAAAAGGAGTGCAAAATCTGGTTCGAAAGCTCCGATGAAAGTTACTTTGGCCGCGGGTTGGGACGGTTTAACCTCAGCTGGGATCTTATTATATAGTTTGTTGAATCTTTGAATAAATTCCATGACTGTTTCTGAATTCCTTTTTCTTAAAGACCCAAATTTGGTTAAATAATATAGATGGTCTTTTCTCTCGCCCCATTATCTGAGGAAACCATCTTCCAAAGCGTCATAAGACAAGATAGATGTTGCAGGTAGGCTCTGAAACCAAGTTCAGACCTGGACTTTGAAAGTTTGGACAAGAAGTCTCGAATAGACATCCTCATGTTCGATACCCAGGATATCAGCGAATTGATTGAAGAAATTAATATGTTCATCCGCGGTCAGATCCCCTTCCCCGGTGAACTTCGGTAAAATTTTTATGTAATTTTCGGGAAGGTTGTGTAGAGGGACGGGAAATACTAAGGGATCATATCTGGCTGCAACTTTCGCAAAGAATCTGGGAGGGGGTGCAGGCCCTTGGCCTTCATCTCCTCCTAGAGGGGCTCCTCCCCCTCCTCCTACGATAAACCCTCCACCTCCTCCTACAAACCCTCCACCTGCTCCTCCAGCAGCTTCCATCGTTATTGGTGGAAATTTATAAAGGGGGTTTTGGAAAATTAAAAGTGACTCTTTGTTTTCTTCGCGGAGAGGAAAATCCGAAGAGGAAAGATAAGGAACGCGAGGACTCGGTTCCTCAGATTTGCAAGAGACGAAATCAGGAGAACCGACGGGTGTGGAAACCGAGTGTGTAACACACTCTTCAAAATTTGGTGAAGTCGGGAAATTCGACTGAAGGAAAGATGGTATGTCAAAATCCGACGAACTTTCAAGAGGGCCCTTTCCTTTGTGTACTAAGGGGATTGTCGGATGAATCTCACTCCTAACTTCGGAGCAGTTTGGCGTTGAAACTTTAGTATCAAAGAGAGGACTAAGTGAAGTTGAGGGTTCGAAAGAACTCTTAGTCTTCAGTGGTGGGGTTTTAAGTTTGTAAACTGCAGCGATTGGCTTAAGAGAGCCTCTCTCCTTTAGAATCTTCTCGGGATCGGTAACGGGCATAATCTGCTTACCATCTGGGTTTTGTCTGGTATTCCTTCAACCAGATGCCAGTTTATTATTTGTGGAGTTGCCAAATGAAAGATTAGGAAGCCTTAAAAGGTGTGTACTCTTTGTTCACTATCAAAGGGTAACACTTTCAACGAAAAACAAATGTCATTTTCCCAGGGAAAAAGATTTTGTAACTTCAGTTCCTCGGCAACGGCGCCAGAAAGATGTTGTTCCAAAGTCTGTACTTAAGGCTTAGAAGTACAGTGTCTAGGCATCCAAAAGTGGGTAAAAGTTGCAGAAGGGAGAAACATCAACCTTCGGCAAAGGAAGCTAAGGAAGATTTCTACATTGGCATTGTCTAGCTTCCAACTATTCCTGGATAGTTATATCATGTTCAATGGTTTCCCATGAACATTCGAGTTCAACCCGGGTAGTAGCTATTTTAAGAATAGTGTCGAAAAGGTTTAAGGCAATGTACATTTGATTTGATAATCCAGGTTCGATATTAGGTTGTGTTGGTATGGGGACAGTCATGGAGGAACAGTAAAATAACAAAAACTTCAGGGATAAATTAAGTGTTGTCTCAATTTGGTCATATAAAAGAGAATTTATAATTTCGGAAATAAAACGGGGTGCAAATCAAAGGCTCTTCCCTGTAACTGAGTTATATCTTAATAAAAGGTATGAGGTGGGAGAAAAACATTTAGTTGTCTTTGGTGTAAGGCTCCTATCAAGGGAGAATCTCACGTATAAACAGAAGAGGAAAACTGTAAAGAAATAACCTGATGTGTTCATAGAATATGTGTAGAATTCTGAAAGTGTCAACTGGTCTTACACCCGCTGATAGCTGGTACAAAGTAAAAACATTAAACAATTATAGAAAACCAAAATTCATTCTCTATAGTAGTGGTCGTACTAAATTATAATGAAGCATTCATCAGTTAAGAATATGAAATGAAATGAAGTATGAGATACAAGAAAACAAACTCATAACACAGTCTTGACGGAATTGAGAATCTTCATATTTTCTTTGTATTAACTCTCAAAATGTAAAAAACTGTGTTACAATCGACACAAAAAGGTCCAGCCTTTTTCTTTTCTTTCTGTGGTATATTTATACAGTTTTACAAATAAGATAGAATCTCAATAGTCACAATGTTTCGGTTATGACAGGGAGGAGAGCAATCGCTCCATTTCTTCTTCTCTGTCTTCACTTGGTTCCAGACGTTTGTCCTCGCGCGTGCTCGGTACAGGTGACACATCTTTCAACTAGCTAAGATATCAACCGCGATGGTTCCGCTTGACAGCTGGCTTCAAAGAAGTAACATTCTCGGGCTAACTGCGGCAGCTTGTCTTCCATCTATCCATCTATGATGTCGATGCCACATAATTGTGTGTTGGATCTAATCATGCATTTTTCTATTTGGACTATGTCCACCATAGTCACCTAGGAAATATCGGCCGAATCTCTTTCCTCTTTTTCCTTTAGATCAAGCGAGATTTTTTCCACATTCATTTGCATCAATGTCTCAGCATTACCTCTGCTGTCAATGCCTAGCAGATCGCCATCTATAGAACTAAAGGCCTCTTCTAAGGAATTGGTTATCTTTTTGGCTTGCTACTTGCCTTCGGCGATGTTATGCTCCCATTCTTTTAATAGAATGTTTCCTCTGGTTTGTTCTGAAATGGTGAACCTGGGAGTACTTTCTGAAACCCTGTTGTTGGTGGCTATCACAGCCTCTTGGAAGGCGACCCGAGCTTCTCCAGCTTCCCTTTCTCTAGCAGATAAGTTCTCTGAAACCTGGTTGACTAGCAAACAGTTGTCCCGGATCACTTCTACCTTGGCGAGCAAATTTCATTGTGCCGAATAGACTCTGCTCTGAATCTCGATCGCCTTGGATTTAAACATCTCGATGTTTATCATTCTGTTCTCGACGATATCCACCCTAGCCTGTAGTTGTTCGATCAAATCCATTTGTTGGCTCGCTTGCATCTGACCATCCCAGACCACCAGTTGTGCTTGCTCGAGCTTAGTATTGAGCAGCTCTATCTCATTTTTATCGGCCAACCTGGCCTGCTCTATTCCTACGCTCGCCTGGTCTTTAGCAGTCTCTGTTGTTGTGGCCAGTCTGGCTTCAAGGGTCCTAATGAGGTGATTTTTTCTTTTAAGTTGGTTTTTTAAGAGCCCGACTGAAAATTGATTCGCCGACGCATATGCTCCTAGTGTCCCTGCTATTTCAGTAGCGAAATTCTCATTCTTCTTGTCCTTTCCATCAGTTATAACTTTATATTTCTTGGAAAGACTCTCCTTCCTGATAGAATTCCCTTTTTACTACTTCCTTTCTCTTCTTATCGAAGAAAAACTCATTCGAAGGGAGTTATTCTACCCTTATGGACCTCAACTCTTCATTGAATATCCATCTTGCATCGATATTTCCCTGTGTCGACTGCAAGGGGGTAACTGATGTGATAGGTTCTCCAATTTGCTTCGCTAATTTTTCTGGAGTAGTAACTAGACTTTGCTTCTTCGGCGGGTCAGGAGTCTTTATCTCTGCTTCCGGACTCTTAGTTTCCTCCCCCTCATCTTGGTGTTTTCCTTGATTGGGAGTCACATCCTTAGAGCCTTCGGCATCCTTCTGTTTTTCCTCCGATGTACCTGGACCCTCACCTCGCAACACTGCGGGAAGACAGCTATGTTGATGTTCCTGGAACTTCAGAACATCGATTCTTTCCTCGGGTGCCAAGGTTTGTATCCAAGCTAGAATCTCAGCATAGGACCTTGCGCCTCAGAAAATTTCATCCGAGGGTGAATTATCATGCTCAAATCTCTTGAGCCCGCAACTGGCCAAATGATTGCTCATGACCCTCTGCAGATCTTGTTTCTTGTATTTAATGGAGACCAAATTTAGGTCTTCTAGGGATGCTGCCTCGGCTTTGGCATGCCCGAAATCTAGTAAAGAATAAGAATTCAAATGAACAGGAAAAGGTGGCCATACCTTCTTCGAGTATCCCTTAAGCTCTTTGCTTATACCACCAATTATTGTTTGCCTAGTGACCTCTCGACAAGCCAACTTATCAGGAATGAACAATGGCAATGCATGCGGGGGGACCGAAGCCCCGAAAACTCAAAGGTACGAAACTTTTGCTTCTACATACTAGTCTACTATGTTGCTCAGATTCGTTACTATGTTGTCCAAGATCCAGGGTGGCGAGTGACCAAAAATGGTGACATGCAGGGGCACCATCACCCAGTTAAAGATTTCATACAAAAAAATTTCCGCTTTGTTTTCCCATAATTTTTCATGATATACGTGTATGGGTTCGTCTTCTGCCAGAGTCCAACTCCAGCCCATTAAGGGAAATGGTGTCAAAAAACAAATTGCGTCCATAATGTATGCAGACATGAAGAATGAAGATGCCTTCCCATTCTCTTTCTGCACCCGATACGCTGTGACCCGACTGGTCAAGCTATCGGAAAGCATCTTTGCCTAGTCAAAGGAACTACCTTCAGCGACCTAAAATATTAGAGGCACCCATGGAAGGAAAAAATGTGAGGTGTCCTCTTTCCCGTATAACCTGCATGTCATCATGGCTACATATTTGTACTGCGGTTCTAAAGAAGCGATTGAATATATGTCGTGGCTATTAGCTCTGAAATTCGCGGTGTTTGAAACCCAGTCCTTTATTAAACTGGACATGGTCTTATCATACTGTACGCATTCCTTCTGCTTGAACTCGTCCAAGAATTCAGCACCATATGTGTAGTCGGACGTCATGGGCAGCTTATACATGGCTTGCAGATGTTCTGGCCTGAAAATCTCGATGGTGACTTTCTCCTCGTTCATGATGGTTCTGGTCGGTATGTCCACATGGTCCAATGCCCATCGGACCATGTCATAATATGGAAGCAATCATGGCCTGGCTGCTACTCTGTGCATTCCGGATTGGATGACTATTTTGTACTTGGTGGTTATATCATCTTTTTCATTGTCGCTGGAGTCGTCGGAATAGTCCACCAACTCTGCCTGTAGAACATCCGAAACGAACGACCAATTTGGGACCGAATCGATACTTCGAGGTGAAGTATTAGCGACATTGTTTGAGCCTTGTCCCGAAACCTCAACATTTTCCTTTGATGCTTTTCGCAGAGCCATGGCTGGAGATTGCATTTTGGCTCTTCTGCGATAGAAATGTGTATACATACAGAAGTCAGCTTCTCAGAGATAATGTGCTCTGCGTAATATGAAATGCATTTGTTATAATGAACCATAGCCCTTATATATATTTGAAAAATCAGTACCTTTCAAAACAAGTCTGTCAAATCACATTTGGAAATAAATTTTGCCATAAAAATCCGATCTTATATTTATCGATTTACCCTATTTCCTCATTAATGTCATAAATTTTGGCGGTTTAAAAGTTAGTTGGCGTATGGAAAGAATAAGGCTACCTCGTGAATCATGCAAGCATCGAAACGCGGGATATGTCTTGATTTAGCTTAATTAATCTGGTTTTACCAACGTTAATCAATATTTTGGTACTCATTACATCGGGGATTTTATTTTAACACTTTGAATCTCTAACACCCGAGACTGCGAAGATCAATTTTGGTTAATAAAAAGGTAATCGTGATTTGGGGCTCGATTAATTTTATAATTATTATATTCACCATATCGCGACTCGAAGCTTCGAAGATAAGTTTCTGGGAGATTTACATGCCGAGCTGCGAAACCGCGAGATCGCAATAACATGACTTAATTAAAAGGGAAGATAATCTTGGACTAAGTGATTAATTAATTACGTTATAACCGCATCGTGATTTCACGAGTCGGGGTTTAGACGGTGTAACTTTCGAAAAGGACAACGCCGAGTGGCGAAATGCCGAGAGAATATTTTACCACGGTTTAGCTTTTACCTTTAACCTTGACATGGGTTACTCAAATAAGGACCTCGTGTTCTCAGCTATCGGGGATATGACAATAAATTTTAGGGTTTGGCGAACGCTGAGGCATGAAACCTCGACGACGTTTAATCATGGGTTAGGGAAAACTTTACCCTCGTTACTGTCTTGAGTGAAAAATTAAAACGATTTCGCTGTTTCGTGGCTCGAGACGTGTGAACTACATTACTTATAGTATCCGACCTATGAGATCCCGAAGTATAACAAAAGAGGAAACATTTTTACGAAAGGTAGGACTTGTTTCGAGATTATAATAATCATCGTTGCTCGCGTGATAAGTCTTCAGAGATCTCGATATATTAGAGGGAAAACCATCTTTAGATTTCAAGCATTAAGAATGAAATTTGTGACGGGCTAGAAAAACAAGGGTGGCTCCAACAGGAACTATGAGGTTTGAATCCTAATTCACCATATTTGAATTATAACTTGGTGTTCTTGACTAATTGCTACTAGTTATTAGTGTTAGGGACAAATCTTGTGAAGTGTTGTTGACTTCGATCTCTACTCTCATTTCCTCTGTGTCTCTTGCTTCTGAAATTTCTTCTTCTACTTCTCTCACCTCTGCACTTTCTTATTCAGTTCATTATTCTTGGTTAAAAATGTGTGAGGGGGTGGTTCAACGAGAGGATTCCTCCACACTATCTCATCTTCTTTTGTGATGGGCCTGTTGAGCACTAAACACACGCTCAAAATTTCTTTAAATTATGGGGTACCACTTTTCTTTAATTTCATCCTTATACTTTGATTCTCTCATGTTCATAACATGATTTAAGATTTTCTTTTGTTTTATGTGCATTTAGATCAAGTCTCAGGATTAATATGGATTATCACTAAAAGGTAGAAAGGGTTAGGTATTTCTAATGCTAAGGAAAGGGGTTCAAGAATTAATATTTCTAAAATTTTATCAAAACAATTGGTCAGTCATTGAATTCCCTTATGCCTGATAGACACTTGTGAAAATCCTCGATGCGATGATCGAGAATCAAGGTTCTATCTTTTCAAATGCACAACAGAATGTACAGTTCATCTATCATCGATGTCCATTGGCCATTGGTGCCTGGCAGTGAAGAGTGTAAAATGTTTTAAGTCAATCCAGACCCCAACACCGATGAATTCAAGTGGTCCTCTTAGTTGTAACCCTATGATTTTGTACGATAAACACATCTCAGTTATTGATCCCTTAGGTGGAAGATCAATCGATTATGGTGCAAGGTGAAGCCACGTCAGTGATCACCATGATAGATTTAATATATGATTCACCACATGGATATTCCTATCACCACCTTGTCTTCCATGTCATCACACCATCCACACTCCTCCATTTCAGCTGAGTCACACCAGTTTTTCCATGTTAACTTCCACGTCAAGCTCCATGTCATCACAAACAATTCACAAGGTCATCAGGGCACTGGAAATATTGATGAAAAGGGTCAAAGGAAGTAGTTGAGATAATGAATTCACCGATGTCGATGTTACGTCGGTTGTCAACATGAAATATGCACAGCTGTATTAATCCCTATAAGTTTTCAAGTCATTGATGGTCGATATCTCATCGACGTCGTAAAACCAAGACCCAATATTACACTTTTCAATGCATGAAAAAATATGTTGATAACTTATTATCGTAAGACAAGGTCATGATCTAGTTTTTCCATATTTATCCTTGCACTAATCTGAATCGTCCAAAGTCCAAAGAAGATATCTTGAAACAACTAGGGTTCAAAATCGAATAGAATTACACCGATGTCGATGCCATATCGGTGATTAGCTGAGAACCCAACCAAAGTTTCAAACATCCACCTTTTTCGGGGTCGAAAATTAAATGTTGTGATAAGTTTTTCGAGCCATAAGAAAGAACATATACTCTATCCTAGATTTTAGCAATCATTGTGCACCAACCTACTATTGTTCAATATCGTCGATTGACCAAATTAACATTCCCTTGTGCAGCCAATTAACGTAGCACATTAACTCCAAGAGCATGGCTCCAACAATGAATTTAATTCTCAAGGATCCACAAGGATTCTACTCTACTCAACAATGGTGAATTCAAATGGGACTAGTAGAAAGAAGTTATTTGAATTTGTTTAGGATATTTTTTCTTATCATTATTTTCATAGAGAATTAGAGATCTTCATGCAACAAGATATCTTGTATAACCAATATAACCAAGTGTTTCACTTTTAGGATAAATTGTTGTCAAGTTTACTATCCTTTCCAAAATCGGTAAGTGTTGAAATCCTAAAACTCCATTTTTACCCGGGTATTTTGTTTATTTTGGTAAATTACCCATAGTATTTAATTGATGGAAATTTTAATAATGTTTTATTATACATGGAAAATGCCTCCTCGATGACCAATAACCCATTAGTCACCAAATACGCCAAAGGGAAAAAAGATATCGGTTGGAGAGGCTTCTAGCCCTGTTGCTATCAAAGAATTGGAGTTCACTCCCAAGGTAGAGCCTATAATCAAAATGTCGCAGAAGAAACCACCAGCTCCACCACTGCTCTACAAATATGTGGACACAAGCATGGAATCTAAGGTATCTCTTCCCACCTGGCATGATTTATACAATAAAATTTATAATGGTGATTTTCCTAAGTTCACTCTGCATAGAGATTCAGAAGTAAGTGTCCTAGATGACCATGTCTTTTAAAACATAAAATTGTCATCTATGCACATGGTGGCCTCCAGAACCTCAGTTTTTCCCTGTGTGGAAACCTTAGAGTGGATAATTAACCACAACAATGCATATAAGTGCTTGATAAATTATGTAAATGATCAATGTGTTGGTGTTTTCCTGCCAGTAGAGCTCGTCAAATATCACAAACTCAAGGAGCCCAAAGTTAGGCTTAACACTGACTTTGTGGTCAAATTCTATGAACAATATAACAATCGTCAGTTATTGGCATCCTAGTGGAAGGAGGATAGGAAATTAGTGAATAGAGCCTCTGGATAGTACAATATTGTAAACATTAGAGAACCCTATATGTTCATCAGGGCCTTGATATGTTGGTTGTATGGAAAAAAGGATTGCTCCAAGTTTTCATAAGCATGGAGGCCACTAGCATACATATTATCCATATCTAGAAGTTTTTTCAACTGGAGTGCCATAATTTCAAAGAAATTGAGCATTAGGGTTGAGCAAGCCCAGAAACAAAAAGCAAGAGAAGTCCCTACCTCTTTTATGGCATCCTACCTATTATATGCAATGTATTCTAGGAACATATTCCCAGGATTGGAATTTAGATTTCATTTTTTGGAGTTACCCGTCCATGTCTATTTAATAATTATATGGAATAACAAGTATAAGAAGTTTTATGTTGCAATTTGTGATGAATTCCTAGCTAGAGTATATTTCATAATTTCCAAACAAAATTTTCCAAGGATTTCTGATGTAGCAAGAAAGGTCATCTCCAAAGTAGGGCATTCGTATATAGAGGATAAAAGAACTTACCTCAGGATTTTTGGAGCCACTAGGGCCCCTCACCTACTATTAGCTCATGTGCCAGACCGGTTGGTATTGGGGGGGATTTTCTACCAAACTATCTTGCAAGCTTTCAATGCCTCCTAGGTGAAAGATAAGAAGAGAGAATTAATTCCATACAGATTCTATGTAGGCTATCATTTTGTAAAATACACCACAGTCTAGGAAGGAAGCTCAAAACCAAGTAGAGTGCATTTTTTACACAGGCATGTATAGGAAACATCATCCAAAAATTTTAGTGGCCCAACATGCTAGTTAAGTAGTATCTCACTAGCCATATGCACATGACAGTTTTGAACATGAGATATTCACTTAAAATGATCTGAGTTGGGATAGTTCCTACAAAGGAAAGATAAAACAGGCCTAACCCAATTCAAGGCCATGTTAGGAGATGAGAAATTAGAATGGTTAGAACAAATAGCAAGGGTTTTTGTATAGGCACAAAATGAAAATGCAGAGCAAGAAGCAAGTAGAGTTGAAGCACAAATTCTCTTAGTATAAGTTGAGAGAGTATTTCGTGAGCATGGGRAAAATCCTACTATTCAAGTATTAGGGCCTCCAATAATAACTCTAATGGATGTGCATATGGGAGAAGAATAACAAGCACCCCCAAGAGAAACTTCATCGAGGGGAAACAATGATTAGCCAGATGTGGAGTAGGTACAGGTAGAGMAATCAGAACTTGGATCAACAACTGAAACCTTGACAGTGACACCATGCCTAAGTGTATTGGCACCRGTAATTTTTTATCTGATTACWATTTATGATGATTACAGTGAGGATATAGACACCTTAGCAATCCCTATTATCAATGAAGTTGCTACAAAACTGAAAGACACCCAGCCACCCAAAGKATGGTATCATTTGTATGTTGTAATAGGTATGTATACAACTAAGAACATCACCACTCACTTGGAACAAGATTCACAGCCTCAGAACGATGGGGGAGGTGGTCAATATAATAAGGAGGACAAAGGACATGAAAAAGAGCAGGAATAGGCTCAAGAGGAGAAAGATAAAATTAATAGTGTAGGATCAATCCCAGAAGAAAATACCCCATATAAAGAAGAGAATGAGGAAAATTCATATGTTGGGGACAAACCGAAATATGACACACTTGGAAGCAAGGATAATGAAGAACAAAATGTTGACATAGAGACTGAAAAAACTGTGACAGAACCTCTAAATCCTTATTCACCCAAGGGAGTGACATCACCCTCAGTAGAAACAGCAAAGGATGTTACCAAAAGCACCATTGACATCGATAAAATGGAAGAAATGATTAAATATGCATATATCAAACCAATAGGCAGTTCATGGCAGCATTCTATAGCCCTAGACCATGAACATACAATAGGAAGAGATGAAGAAAATGTTATTAATTGAACACCAGCGACTGGAAAATGTAAGGAACCAGTCCTTGAACATTTTCACACTCCAGGTAGTCTGAGAAACTCTCTTTCATGGGGTGACCAACCAATTATAGAACCTGTAGATGAGGTGGATGATTTCCAGTTCATAGTGCATGACAAAAAGAGGCAGGTGGTATTCAAGAGAACTAACAAGAAGAGGAGGCTTACTTTGGATAGTGTTTTAATGATTACTATGGAATAAACCCTATTAGATGTCAAGAAGTCCAAAGTAAGTGAAATACTAGGAGTTGTAATGGTCATATCCAGTGCCACCATCAACAGATCAAGAGAAGATGAGCTGGAAGCAAATTCCATGAGGATAAAACTTGTGGATATTTGACACTAGTTCAAATCGTATCGGGGCACCGCTCGAGCAATCACTTTCATAAGGGATGAGTTCCAAGAAGAATAAAACCAATTTAAATTATAAAGTGACATATTTATGGCTCAGGTTGTAAGCTATTAGGAGGAGACTTTGTTGGGTCTGATAGCACATAAATATATCATGAGATGGTCTGAAAGGTCCCACAAGGCTCTGGCGCAAATTGAATAAATCATGGAAATACATAAGGGATGAGGAGAAGAGGAGCATGGCATCAGGATTCTTACATATTGATAGCTTAGTAATATTCCAAAAGGAAGAATAGCATTGGACACCACTGGTGGAAGAACCACAACAAAATATGTAGGACAAATGGGAAGAATGTCTCAGGAATTGGGACAAGAAAAATTAGAAAATGAGATATATTTAACTCCCAGAATTCGATATGCCCGAAGAATTTTTAGATCTCAACGACATAGTCAAGCATATTTTGTAGCGTGATAAGAAGTTTGAATCCCACATTCTTGAAATTAAGACTCTTGAAAAAGGACAAGTGAGAAGATTTGTCGATGGGTCGGTAGGAACATCAATATTCTTGCGATACTTGAGTGCCAAGATGGACCGACTCAAATGTTGGGTGATGGAAAT
Organism: Picea engelmannii; assembly: GCA_009831015.1. NCBI lineage: Eukaryota > Viridiplantae > Streptophyta > Pinopsida > Pinales > Pinaceae > Picea > Picea engelmannii. The sequence goes on from ML795154.1 coordinate 553,115, forward strand.
GAAGGATGAGCTCAGCGCACCAATGGAACAACATTGATTTCCATACCTCCATGTTGATATGTTTTACAAGAAAGCGTGTGCCTTTCATTGATGGAAAAAACAACAGCGTCGATGGAAAATAGGAAAGCATAAGCTCAGGAGGAGAAGCAAACAGTATGCAGAGACTTGAAAGATCAGAAAATTTAGTAGTTTCCATAATTTCAAGCGAGGTCCAAGAGACGAACTCACAGGAGGAGAAAAGGTCGAGACCTGTGAACACTTAGAAAACCTTCTAAGTCAGAGAGATCAGAATCTTAGGAGGAGGAGCGACAATGGTTGTTGGATCAAACACTGTGAAGAATCTGGACCATTAGATATGAGTCTAGACAGGAGGAACGAGTGTGCAAGAGAGGAGTAGATCCCATCCATTGAATCTGAGTGCAAAGGACCAGCAACCATTAGATCCAGTGTATTTGCGAGGAGGTTATCGTTCGGGGAATCTCACTTCGGAAGAATCGACAACTTGAAAGTTGAATTTCCCGAAGCCCGAAATCCAAAATGAATGTGGACCATCAGATCTGGAGAAAATGCGATGATCGTCGGATTGAATTAATGGAAGGACAAGATAAGAAAGGGTTGATATCTGAGATCACGAACACCCGAATATCTTTCATCCGTCAGATCGAATTAATTGAAGTGTAAGTTAAACGGGGCTTAAGAGTTGAGAATTTGATTATCCGAATACCCGTCAGCCGTCGGATCATTTTTAAATGGAAGGATAGGATAAGCTAGAAGAGATGCATCATAGACAGATTGGGTCATTGATCTAAGATCCTGATCCAACGAACGTCATTTGTTTCGGGTATAAATATGAGAGGAGGTTAAGCTCTGGAAAAATCTCACTTCAGATTTTTCAGTTTGAGATTTGAAATCCTTGAAGCCCAGAGACCCGGAGAGCCGAAATAAATCCTCAACCATCAGATGATCCGAAGTGAATTTCAGCCATCAGATCATTCTAAAGTGGAAGGACAGGATAAGTTAGGAAAATTTTGTGCTAATCTCAGCAGTCGAGAATCGAGGACTCAGATCTACGTTCGACAGGGCATATCGGACCCCCCCCCTACTGACATTTTTGCCTTTAACCATAGGGAGGGTCCAAGTTGGTGGTATTTTCCATGTGGGACCCTCATACGTGTCACCTTCTTGTTAACTCGGACCGCCCTCACTCATTACCACTTACTGCCTAACACCCCCTCCGAGTAAACACTCATACATACCACCTTCATGCTCGGACGTCACACTCCACTACCACGCTCTGCCTCCACACTCCACTACACTGCCTACACGTCTCATCCACATCAGCAGACCACCTCAAAAAGGACACAAGTCATCCAATCTGAAATATCACTTTAGGTGTATTCTCAACCATTGATCATAGTATAGTGGAAGGATAGTGTAAGTTTGAAAAGTTGAAATCCAAAAGTTCTAAAGGGAGAAGTTCCTATAGCCATCCATATCAATGATTGATTAAGTCCTAGCTGTCGAATTGAACAATGAAAGGATGAGTGTAAATATCGAATCTGAATCGTTCGTTCAGGAGCACCGTCAAGATTGTGAGATCGACAGTCTCGTCGCATTGCGGGGCCAGAACATGACCGGGTATTAATTTTTCATGAGCGGGCTGCAAAAGAAACCACAATTTTGGAGAAAGGACATGTGGAGGCTCGTAGTGAATTGCGAGGTGAAAATCGGGTTTCCCTCAAACCTCCTATGGACATGCCTGCAATCACGTGGTCACTTGAAGTTCATAGCATCATATCGTGAAATGGAGTTAGCTCTCACTAAAATAAGATTGGGAAGCACCTTTTTGAATAGGTGTTTGGTCGTCGTTGATGGCCACATGAAGGAAGGGGCTTAGAAGCCAAAGAAGCCAAAATGACTCTCTGTAACTGACGAAACAGAGTGATTGTATCTGCTAGAGAATTCGAAGAGCTTCAGGGTGATCATCAGAGGAGCTGAAGAGTCTCGAGGTAACTGCTAGTGGAATGAAGACTCATCATAGAGACAATTGACATATGGAAAAGCATCGAAGACTGTAACTTCCATAGAAGCCAAAGAATCTCAGGATAACGGCCACTGATGAAGAACAGACTCGGCATGATCGCCAGAGAGAATGAAGAGTTAGGTGTATGATCTGGCAGAGGACTTGGCATGATAAATATACGTAGAAAAAAGAAGATATGGTTTCTTCTGTTGAGATTTATTCGTGCGGGTAGAAGCATGCTATGTGTAGCAGCTGAAGCGCACAGAAGATGCATAATGCATAGAATGGAAATAATACAAAGAACATAAAGCACAGAAGAAATACATAGAACAAAAATGCATATCTGAGAGAGGAAGAGAAAGTTGAGGTGTGCGTACAGAGGCAAAGCAGAAGATCAGGAAGGTTAAGAAGATGTGAGCAAGAAGACACTGATGCAAGCAGAGTAGAGCAGTATAGCAGAACAATGATGAGATTAGTAAGCCCTTTGACAAACATTGTATCACTGTAATAAGTTTCAGTAACAAAGTTTTTATAATCAGGGTGGTAGGGTGGTTCTAAGGAGGACTATTGTTCTCAAAGTTTCAAGTGGGTTATTGAACATAGCGAGTTGTAGCTTCCATCTGGTTACATCCAGAAAAAACAGGGTGGTAGGGTGGTGCAAGGGAGAACTATTGTTCTCTATTATACAGGTTGGTGCCTGTGTAACTAGAATTTGGTGCTTCCATCCAGTTGGTGTTGGAACACTTAGGGAGTTGGTGCTTCCTTCTAGTGGGTGCTAGAGAAACCAGAGAGTTGGTGCTCTCAACAAGTTGCTTCTTGTAAAACAGAGGTGGTAGCCTCAAAAGGAGTTGGTACTCATAAGAATGATAATGTACAGAAAATAAATATTACTTATCACATCAAGAAGAAGATTTTTTTCCCTTTATGGGTTTCCTCAGGAATATCTATCTTTGTATATTTCATGTGTGTGATTGATGTTGAATATTCTATTTCTTACTTCCCTGCATTATTGTGATCGTCATTGAGTGTTCTGTAAAGAGTTGAAATGGGCATAATTGTTTAAGAACAGTAACAATTGATTCACCCCCCCTCCTCTCAGTTGTCCAACACTCCATACTTGTGAAGATATTTTGGTCCTTCGTTGATGGGCCGATATGAGCATTGGTAGTCTTGCGATACTTGAGTGTCAAGATGGACCAGTTCAAATGTCGGGTGATGGAAATGAAGGATGATATCAGCGCACCAATGAAACAACATTGATTCTTGTACCTACATACTTGTGAAGATATTTTCGTCCAATAGTATGAGTACAACAAGAAAACCTGTTGACATGATGAAAATATTACTAGAAGCATACACGTGGATGAGTCCACTCTACTATCTTTTTTCTCCACTTTAAGTGAACTTTAAAACTATTTTTAGTATGTTTGTTTTTTATAAATAAATCAATCAACCTCATTTTTAAGGGTCAATGGTTTTTGTAAGAACTGGATATGTTAAGCATAGAATTACTTTGAATTTTGATGAATTACAAAGCTCAGACGAGCCAAAGACATTTTTTCCAAGTTTGTGGATGAGAACTCAATTTATGTATTGTTATGTGATTTGTTATCAGTTGCATGCCCTTTAGTAAGATCATGATTTGTTTGAGTTAACTTGAATGATTATAATTGTTAAATGGATGTTGGTTTAAATTTGATGGTTTTTAATGTAGTACATGTGAACAATATGTTGAATTATTTCTAGTTTATTCACTTCATGTGTGGTTTCTTGCATCTTATTTACTTCTTTTTTTAGACAATACATGTCACTTGATTAATAGTAGTACTATTTCTAGTACTGATTAACATAGGGTATTGTTTACACATCGTTAGTTCAAGGTTATCCTACACATGGTACTCTTCATAATCCATTTGTTAAGTCAGTTACACTTTTTGCATGTTTGAATATTAAAGAATTAAACTTAAAAAAGAGACACACAGTTAGAAAGGAAACTTTCCAAAAAAATAATTAAATCCCATCAAAACTTTCTAGATCACCAATCCGGAGAATCACGCTACCTCAAACAGAGAAGAGTCTAATTGGGCCTCATCTCTGGGTGTGATTGATGTTGTTGAGTTAAAGGAAATTTATACCCCTCAACAAAATTGGTGCTAGAAGGAGGGACAACAAATGCATGGTTATTCAGAACACTTTTCCAGTAGAAACATATCTCAAATAGCCTACATATTCAAAACATCCCACATGCATGGCTAGTCCTTCTTAGGACAACCCTATCGTAGAAGGTACCCCCACCACCAATGACTCACCGCACGATGAGGACGATACGTACCTTCACCCATAAATACCCTACGTGATCCCTCATGAAGAAATAAATGTTTTTAGGAGTAATACTAGAGCTTATGCTCGACAGATTGGAGAATTTCCAATAGCTCCTTTCTTACCTCGAAGAAATAAAACTCCCAAACCAGTTGTCGACACGCCTAATCACACTTTTTTCCACACTTTTGAGGAATTGGTACATTTCTCCTTGACTGAAATAGATCAACCTCTCAGTTGTATTCCTAAAACTCCATTTGTTACCCCACCAATAAGTACCTACTATGAACCTGATAATTATGAATCTAAAGAAGTAGGTTCTAATTTAGAAGACCCAGATGATGAGTCATACGACATGGGGGACAACAATGAAAACATCCATGAGGGTAATGATCATCCTACAAACAAACATCCATGGTTGTACAGGGTTTCTTTATCTATACCAAGGCGGTTGCATAACTTTCCTGGGCACCCCAAGAAGCTTATTCCCAAGTTCTACCTTGAAACCTATGGACTTCCTAAAGACCATATTAAAAAATTCATACTTGCGATAAGGCTGATGAATGTCCAGCACAAAGTTGTAGTATGTATAATGTTTCCTTACACCTTCCAGAACTTAGCCTCAACATGGTACTTTAACCTTCTGGATGGTTCCATAAATATCTAGACAAAATTACAGAAGGATTTCCCAGACAAATTCACTGAAGAAATAACTACGGGAGCCTTGATGGATGAGCTTTTTGTTGCCATCATGGGACCTAAGGAAAATGCCAAATATTTTAATCATAGGTTTACAACAATCCTTAATAAATTACAACTAGATGCCAGATCTTCTTAGGAGATAAAAATTTGGGTTTATGTGAATGCATTACCAGCCTCTATCTCCATGTTTTCCAAAAGAGTTGATTTACCTACTCTGGCTGAGAATTTTGAGGAGGCCAAAATTATTTAATTATAGATGAAAGTTTGTAAATATAGTTAGATCTCCTTAGCAAATAAGGAAACCCAAAAACAACGTAGAAGAATACTTTTGATGACACGGCTACCAGGTAAACAAGATCAGTAAAGTTACAAGAAGGACAATGTGGATATGGAAAGTCTGCAAAGAATGATTAAGAAGTTATATAACAAGATCATAGACATGAAGAGGAATGCAGGGGAAGGCACATCTGATCCCAGGCCTTCCAAACCTTTCTTTAGAAAACCATCACCCCACAAGGCCATTGATCCTCTCCTGACTAAATTAAACATTGACTTAGGTGAAGTAGCCTCTGATTCCTTTTGAAATTATCATCAAGAAAACCATTCAAAGAAATATTTCCCCCAATGGGTCAATGCCATGAATTTTTTAGTCAATCGTTTCCTGGATGGTTGTACCCTAACTGAGCAACCCAATGATCAAACATCAAATGTCACAAAAAATGACGTTAGTGAGCCACCTGATCAAACATCCATGGTATTATGGGATATCAATCATACATAATCTCTTGACGATCCCATTGAAGCGAAAGAACCACCGAAAATATTGGTAGTCCAAACAAGAATCAAGGGACCTATCACACAAAATCAACCTATCATAGCCAAAGCACCCAAAAAACCTAAAATAACCACTTCTTTGGCTCAACCAACCCCTCTACTTAGCTCTACCCCAAAATTTTAAACTCGCAAATGAAACATCAAAGATAGAATATAATGTGGTAGAGAATCTAAAAAAAATCAAAGCAAATATTTATGTGATGGACTTATGTAGAATACCTCAAAAAAAGGACCTTTTGTTGCAAGCCTTGAAGGAGGATGACAATTCTATGATAAATCCAAATACAAATCCAAGCATTGGTAAATTCACCTATGGGGAAATGAGGAAGCCTAATGTAAACATAGTTTCTACTCATAGGAAACCTCAGTCATCTATCCCACCATTTTTGTTGACCTTCAAAATTTACAATAGAAATTTGCACATATTTTAAGTTTATTTTGGTGCATCCTCAAATGTCATGTCTTTGTCAGTGTGTAAGAATATGAATTCCACCCCTACCAAAAGTGACACATAAATTATCCAACCAGATAGAAAAAAAAAATTATGTAATCAGAGAATTGAAAGACGTTATGATTCACATTTCCTCTAACCCAAAGTTCCACCAAGTCATTGTAGATATTCCAAAATATTATGGACTGTTGTTAAGTCGGGACTGGTCTGAAAAACTACATGGTTACTTCAGCACTAATTGGTCCCACTTATGGTTACCACTCAAAGGGAATCCTAACATGATCAGGATTAATAGGGAAAAGTGTCTGAAGCATACCATCAATGACCTAGAAGCCCCTAACGAACCTTCCTCTACATAATTTCTTATGTTGGGGAACTACTCTTGTGACTCTGATTTCGGGAATTTCTCACCATGCTTATCTGAAGTGTTATTCTCACAAAATTCAAATCTACCACTACAATAAAACTCAAAGATAATTGAGAAATGCAGTGAACCCAAACAGAGTTTCCAAATACATATCTTATAAGACAAAAATGAAACTTCGAGGGTGGACCCCAACAAGAAAGTACCAAACTTCACCTTTGATATCTGGACCTTTTTTCTTTGACGGATCCAAATCCCAGGAAGGACCTGGTGCAAGATGCATTTTTATTGATCTAGTAGGAAAACACATTTTCTTATCCTGTAGACTAGAGTTTGAATTCACAAACAATACTGTTGAATATGAGGACCTAGTTCAAGGACTCAAGAAAGCTATTGACCTAAACATTAAGGAACTAGTTGTCTTCGGTGATTTGGAAAAAAAATGCAGACAAGTAAAAAATACTATCTACTGCAATTCTCCTCACTTAAGGAACTATCAGCAGGAAGCGCACAAATTTATAGATAACTTTCATGAATTCAACATCACGGCAATATCTCGATCAAAGAATATATGTGTTGATGCTCTGGATATAGAAACTTTGATATTATTCCCCTCGAAGATTATGAGGCTTCTAGATTCGCCATAGAATTGTTATATAAACCTTCCATCATGAATACCATCACCAACTAGAGGTTATTTGAATGGGATGAACAAATTATATCTTTCTTAACCAATGAATAAATTTTCAAGGACTTGGATATCGATGATGAAGTTTTCCAAAATATACTTGTTGAACATGAAGATTTAGAGCATAGTATAGATAAAGATAGAAGTACGACTCAACCCAAAATTCATACTATGCTCAGGGGAGTAATCAACCTTGAAAACCTTTTTTATTTATGAGAGAAGTTTAAAAATCCCAAGAATGTTAAAACCATCAGTTCATGTCCTACCTATGAATTCATAAACCTAGGGATTGTCAATAATCTCAGGAACATTAACCTCATGAAATCAATATCTCCTAAGGAAAACAAGGCTTACCTAATGTTATTGAAATACTATCAAGATGTTTTTGCATGGTCCTACAAGACTTGAAAACATATGATACTAGGATCATTCAACATACCATTCCACTTAGACCTGAAGTTAAGCCTTTTTAACAGAAATTAAGGAATTTTCACTTGTCTCTTGAGTTGTTAATGCAAAAGGAGCTCAAAAAATACTATATGCTAAGATCATATTTCAAGTAAGACACTCTACATGGGTGGCCAACTTGGTGCTTGTTAAAAAGAAGTTAGGAGAAATTTGTTTATGTGTATATTTCATAAACTTAAATAGGACCTCAAAAAAAGATAATTACCTCGTTCCCCCCATGGAACAATTCTTGTAGACCATGTTTGTATATGAGATGTTCTCACTTTTGGATGGATTCTCAAGGTATAACCAGGTTTTGGTTTTGGAAGAAGATAGATTGAAGACAACTTTCTGGACTAAATAGGGAACATTCTCCTACAAACGCATGCCATTTGGATTAATTAATGTAAGAGAAACTTTCCAAAGGTCCATGGATGTGTCCTTTAGAGGGTTAATCAACAAGTGTGTGGTGGTTTACTTAGATTATGTCACCATCTACTCCAAGAATAAGGCAAACCACATTGTTCATCTTACCCAAATTTTTGAAAGGTGTAAGAAGTACGGGATATCTTTCAACCCAAAAAAGAGCATATTTGGGGTGGAAGAAGAAAAACTCTCAGGTAATATTATTTCTAAAGACAACATAAATATTGACCTTGAACATGTAAAGGAAATTTCACATCTTTCACTCCCTCACAATAAAAATTCTATGCAATCTTTCTTTGGGAATATTAATTTCGTGAGGAAATTTACACTTGACTTTGCATAAATAATTAAACCATTACAAAGGATGATATGCAAAGATCTAGATTTCAAATGGAGTGAGGAAGGAAGAGAGGCCTTCATTAAAATCAAAGTTGTCATCTCTCAAGCCCTTGTTTTACAAAGCCCTAATTTCAACAAAGACTTCTTCCTCTATATTGTCTCCTTAGACCAGTCTTTAGTCGTGGTTCTTACTCAAAAGGATGATGAAAATAAAAAATCCCATATCTCATTCATGAGCACCAATCTGCAAGTACATGAACTTAACTACCCGACTATTGATAAACAAGCACATCGTGTCTATAAGGAAACAAATCATTTCAAATCTTGTATCCTAAAGAACCATACAAAATTTATAGTGCCTCGCCCAATAGTAAGGTCCCTTTTTACACAATAGAAAATGGGAGAATGGAGAGGGAATTGTATGGACGTAATGCAAGAATTTTATTTGGATATCAAAACCACAAATGTATTTAGATGGAAAGGCTTATGTAAATTAGCCATGGAATCCAAATACCTAATAGAATCATAAAATTATGGTTGGGACAATGAACTATCTTTATGGTGTAGAAAGGTACTATATATCCCACCCGGGAAGGACTCTCAGTATGCTAACTTATCTTTTTTCCTCCATCATGGCACTTGTTTGGGCACCTAAAGCCTAGAGAGAGGAGAGCACTTAGTTTAAAATCTTCCCAGTATCATCTCATAAAAAAAATTCTATTCTACATTAATTACGATGGTGTGTTACTTAGATGCCTTGAAAAATATGATGTTGAAAAGGTATTAAAAGAACTTCAGGATGATCCTGCGGGTGGTAATTTTGTAGGAGAGACTATTTCTCATAAAATCTTAAGGGAATGTTATTACTAGAAAAATTTGTTTAGAGACACACATGAATATGTAATAATATGCAAAGTTCGTCAATTAAGTGTTGGAAAAGAGAAGAAGGAATCCACCCTATTGCAACCATTGAAAATTTCTAGACCTTTTGAGCAGTGGGGGATAGATGTGATAGGAGAGATAAATCAAAACTGGTCTAAATAGCACAAATATATATTAACTGCAACTGATTATTTCATGAAGTGGTCGGAAGTTATTCCCCTTACCCATGTCAACGAGAAGGTGGTAATACAGTTTTTAGAACAACATATAATAACAAAGTTTGGGGTACCTTCCGTTCTATTTTTTGATAATTTGCAACATACTTTTCTTCTATTCTTTTGACTAAATTTTCTCTAGATAAAGAGATCATTCTGATATACTATACTAACTATTACCCATAGGTAAATGGTGTTGCAAAGTCAACTAATACAAATATGGTAAGATTTATCAAGAAAACAGTAGTAGAAAATCATTGAAATTGGCATAACACACTTCACAACGCTCTATGGGATGATAGGGTGACTCCCAAGGAATCCTTAGGGAATTCCCCTTATTTCCTAGTGTACAGAAAATAAATTATCCTGCCAACTAGTTTATATCTCCCATCCTTGCAACTTTCTTGGTCGTCAAGGGGACAACCCTTGTCAATCATGCAACAGAGAATAGTTATACTTTTAATGGTTGGGGAAGAAAGAGAATGGGATAGGAGGAGGAAGGTTACAACTCACCAATGGTTAGTTAAAATATGGTTTGATAAACATAAGGCTGCAGACAAAAATTTTGAAGTAGGAGATTTAGTCCTGAAGTGGGATAAAATCAACAAGCCAAAAGGGAAACATTTGAAGTTCCAAAACCTATGTCTTGGACCTTTCCAAATTATTGAGAAGATAGGGCTAGGTGTGTATCGGCTACAAAATCTTATGGGTGAGCTTGAGAATCTCTTTGTTAATGGTTAGGCCCTAAAATGTTTTTTTTCTTAGCTACTTCTTAGGAAGTCTCTTGTACCATAGTTTAGCTTTTGTTTTCCTTTCATTTTGTTTTTTTTTAGATAGATTGATCTTTTAGGTTATGTTTTTTCATTTTATTTTAACTTATATTTTCTTCTATTATGAATTTGGTTTTCTTGCTATGGTTTTATTTTTATTTTGGTATGATCATGAGAATGTTTTGTGCTAAGAATTTTGGTATAATCTGGAGAACCTGTTTCTCTTAACCTGAATCTTTCAACCTCATGGACAAAATAAGGAGTTCCTACTAGACTAGATATTCCAACACACAATGATTCACATTTATGTATGCATATCACCCAAGGAATAAACAATTTGTCTTCCTTGTGGCATGGGAATACTGAAGGAAATGGAATAAAGGAGAGTGTAGCTTATACCTCAGACAAAGTAGAGAAGGATCTCACTCATGTTATCAAAGAAAATAAATAAATAAACATAAGATTTATCTCCTCCACCCTAAGAAATAGATATCCTCCCCCCTAATTCATTCTTGGAACCTGTGCAATAATATCATATGAAAGTAAAATAACGTAAAAGGAATTTCATAATAATCCAGAATGTACAATCAGGGAGGGTATGAAGATATCTCTATCATGGATATGGACGCTCATTGGCAGTGGAGCAAGGTTTGTGATATCAAGGTGACTCTACCATGTCTATGGACACTCGCTAGTAGTGGAGCAACACCATGGGGAGGTTCATAACTTTAAGAATCAAATATACCATGTCTTTCTAGCAACCATACTTTCCAAGTCACCTCTCATCTAGTGGATATGAGTAAATGGTTTAATGGAAAAGAGGAATGAAATCAGATGAATCCAAATAAGTAGACAAACATGAATGTTCCCTAGGCCATACTTATACATATTTCTAAGTCATTTGTGGGTCATTATCTTAAGTTGAAACCTAACTCCCAAAATGTCTCATTAATATCAGTATAAGAAGGTGTAGAGATGTTAGTTTAGCCCAATGAATCATTATTTTTTGAGCACTCAATACACCCTTACAATTTCCTAAAATTATAGGGTGCCACTTTGCTTTAATTTCATCCTTATACTTTGATTCTCTCATGGTCATAACATGATTTAAAGCTTTCTTTTTTTTTCTGCACATTTCGGTCAAGTCTCGGGATTAGTATGTATTATCACTAAAAGGGAGAAAGGGTTAGGTATTTCTGATGCTAAGAAAAGGGGTTCAATACATAACATTTCTATAAAAAAATAAAAAATATTGGTCAGTAATTGAACTCCCCGATTCCCGACAGACACTTCTGAAAATTGTCGATGTGTTGATCGGGTGTCGAGAGTCTCTTTGTGCAAATGCATGACAGACTGTTCAGTCTTTCGATCACCAATGTCCATCGGCCATCAGCGCCTAGTGGTGAAGATTTTAAAATAGATTAAGATAATATAGGCCCTAACAACAATGAATTCAAGTGGTCCTTGCATTTTTAACGCTCCGATTTTTTACGAGAAACACATCCCAGTCATTGATCCCTTACATGGAAGATCACTCGATTGTAGAGGGAGGTGAAGCCACATCAACGATAACCATTCCATATTTAATATATTATTCACCATGTGGATATTCCTATCACCACCTTGTCTTCCATGTCATCATATCGACCACACTCCTCAATTGTTAGATAATCCATATTATTTGTGGCATGTTAACTTCCACGTAAAGATATATCTCATCACAAGCTATCCACAAGCTCATCGAGGCACCATAAATTATAATGAAAATGGTCAAACGAAGTATTCGAGATAATGAATTCATTGACGTCGATGTTACGTCGGTTGTTAGTGTGAAATACATGCAGTTGTATTAAGGCCTATGAGTTTTCAACTAGTCAATGGTCGTGACTCGTCTGTGTCGATAAACCAAGACCCAAGATTACACTTTTCAACACATAAAAAAATCTATCGATAATCAATTATCATAAATACAAGGTCCTTATCTAGACTATTTGTATTTCTCCTTGCACTAATCTGAACCATCCAAAGTCCAAAGAAGAGATCTCAAAACACCTGGGCTTCAAACTCAGATATAATTACACTGACGTCAATGCCATACCGATGATCGATCAAGAACATATTTGTGTCATAAATCTTAAGGCACATTGTATGCACCAATGGTTGGTAGCACAACAGCATCGGCAGACCCAAACCCATCATTTCATGATGAGACACATGAAGGAGACTGTCAATAGTTGATTTTGGCTAAACAATCTACGATCTTAATTGTTAATGATGCCCCACATTTGATATAGACCATCCATATTCTACAATAAGGATTTTTAAATGCCCTGTGTTTTAAGGTAAAATGACCTCACTCATCACATTTTATTCCAAAAGTTCAATCTATCCGAGCAGGCCACGTCATCCGAGGGAAAATCTAAACTTTGCATTGCACGATGTGTGTCCCATGTCAACATTTCAAAAATCTCCCAAGAAAATGGTCACACAACCAAAGTTTCAAACATCCACCTTCGTCGGGGTCGACGATTAAACATTTTGATAAGTCATTCAAACCATAATAAAGAAGATATCCCCAGTCCTCAATTTTAGAAATCATTGCATGCCAACCTACCATTGTTCAAGATCGTCAATCGACCAAATTAACATTCCCTTACATCATCTATTAACGTAGCACATTAACTTGAAGAGAATGGTTCTAACAATGAATTTAATTCCCAAGTATCCACAAGGATTCTACTGTACTCGACAATGGTGAACTTGAATCGGACTGGTAGAAACAAGTTATTTGAATTTGTTTTGGCTCTTTTTTCTTATCATTATTTTTATAGAGCATTGTTGGTTTGCTTCCCTCTTGCTACCTTTCTTGGGTTGACTAGGTTCAGGTCTACTATGGTTTCCAACAAAACCCATTTAAAACTATCAGCCCCTCTGGTAAACCAGAAGGAAATGCAGTACACAGAGTGCACTACACACTCTCACCCGAGATATTTCTATTGGTCGATGCAACTCTCAAGTGCTTGCAGCCTAGGAATGAGTGGGGAATTGGGATTAAACTCTGTGATCTTCAATTGTTACTTAACATTTTTCTTATATTGAATACCCTGTCATTCTTACTCATGCATGTAAAATAGCATATCTAACTAGTCATTCACACATTTGTCTAACATCTAATCATTGACAGTAAAGGAAATACACAATATTCAATCACATAACACATAATCTTCCATGGTTCACCCCTCATTGGCTACGTCCACAAAGATTTGGTTTCTCTACTCTTTTATTATGGTGTTTCCAAAACTACAGCGCCATGCACATTACAATTCTCCATATAACAAGTTGAGATCTACAATGAGGTGGACTAGATCACACCAAGCTCCGCAGCCTGTGATCTAACCCTTAAGATATACCCTATTTCCTCTCCTCTTCTCAACATATTACAACACAGATCATATTTTTAGTCTTTCTGCCTTTGAATGACATAGTAACAATGATCAACCAAAAACCCAACCCAAGAACACAAACCACGATGAACATCGATGAAAAACAACAAACATCGATGAACAACGACGAAAAATAACAAACAAAGACCAACAACCCCGAACTAGACCTCATAGGTACCTACTTGTTGTGGGTGGGAAATCCCTCCTACGGACTAGAACTAAGGGTTTTATCATGCATGTAGAAATGACCTAAAGACTCTTACTTTTTACCATCATCCCATGCCTAAACCCCCCATTACTCATATGTAAATACAAGGCTCAAGAGATTAAATTGATGTACCTTATTTTTCGTGTTTGATGTCGATCCCTTTTTGCGCTTAGTCATTATTTGACTGCAAATATCCTCCTAATGCTGACCTGCATTCACTAAAGAAAAACAAATAACTCCACATGAATTTGATCTATGAACTAACGGGTTAAAGATTTAATCAATCATACAATCAATATTCCAATAATGACAATATCATATGGCGGGATGTGAAAAGAAATTTTGTTATTAACTTCACAATGATACATTACAATGATAAAGTTGGCTACTTCTCCTCGATCCTAGTCCTGGGCTCTTCTTCCACTATATTCCAACTTCTTTGCTCTATACTTCTCTTTGCACAAGGAAGGCTAAAGGTTGGGACAAAGGGAATGATTAATCAGGTATAGTTTCTTTACTATGATTCTCCTCCTTTCAAATGGGACCCCTAACCCTTATTTTATAGGCTAGAAGAAGCTAGGTATTTGGTCGAGTGATCGACCATGCATGGCTGAAAGGTTTAGTTAAATTACCCAAATTTGTGTGTTCCGTCAGCAAATTTCCTTTTTCCATGCTTTTGTAGGTACACGCGGGTTGTCTTGGGTCATCTAGCATGTACATGCATGCAGTAATGGAGCAGGGCACATGGGCCTTTATAAAAGGGGTTTTAAGAAGAGTTATTCAGCAGTGTTTTGGCAAAGAAGGAATCTAAGATGGCTTGATGCCAGGTAAGCATGTCTAGTGCAAATGAGG
>ML795155.1:15756-32938 GCA_009831015.1 Picea engelmannii
CTGTTCTACCTTTAACGGCGGGGGGTTCTGAGTTAGTGGTTTTCCCCGGTGGGCCCCATCCTAACGTGGCGCATCTGTGTTAACTCAGACTCCCCTTGCTCCAAACCATTTACCGCCTACCCACTGTCCGAGTAAACGGCCATACCAGGATTCCATACCACCTTTGACACATGACGTCATACTCCACTACCATCGTTCATAGGTCATGTGTCATTACTCTATCAACGTACCTTTTCCCACTCACCCATCACACGTCACATCCCATATGCGTGTTGACCACTCCCTTCCCTCCACATAATCCTCACACACCCACTACCCATTTTTTACCCTCTACCCCATTGCTGAGATATCTGCTAGCCAATCAATGCGGGCAAAACAAAAATGTCCGTTATCCTGCTGACCTGTCCTTAGCTCCCCAACGACCACCTGTTCACCCAATTAATCCCGTTCTGTACCATTTCTTCACCATTCATGATCCAGACGCCATCAAAACCTTCTCCCTTTCTGCTTTTCCGTCTGCGACCACCATTCACACCTGGTATTTACAGTAAACACCATTCTTTTTTAGGTTTGCATGTATCAGCTAGATCGATGGCGCCAAAGTCCAAAAAGTCAGAGATCAAAGAAAATCCATTTTTCCTGCCCCCCATCGACCTTGATTGGATCCCTCTTGCTGATAAAAATTACCTGATTGCAGAGCCTAAATGCAAATTCGACTTCTTCGAATTTCATTTTTGTCTTAGAGACACCTTCCTAGACCAGAGTGATGAGATTGGGCTCTGGGAGTCCAATATTCCCTTGTATCTTTTTCCCCAAATTCACCATTTTCACGAGTTCAACCTCAAGGGCCAGGCACACTATATTCCTAGTGACATAGCTATCGTCTCATCATCTGGAGAGACCCTGTTTACCATTACACCCGAAGCCATTGAACAAATGATGCAAATTCCGAGATCTGAATCCTTTTCCCCTTTCACCGTTGAAATTTTAACCGAAATGTACCAAAAGTTATTGTTTCCCCAAAGAGTGCAAATCTTCAAATTGTTCCTCCCTGAGAGTACCCAATTTGCCAAGAAAAATCCCCCTTACAATTCCTCCATGTTTTCAGCAAAAGGTAACCAAATAATTTCCTCTTTGTGTTATCTGCTTGGGTATTATTCAGATGAGTGGGTGGACGATCCCATCCTAGGTTTCATGTCCATTTTCTCCACCGAAGAAAAGGCCACCATCCAGTTTATGGCCGATAATATTCACAAACAACTTTTCAAATTTTCTACAGAAGGCATTCCATATTAGCATACATGTTCCTTTTTTTTCAAGAAGATAAGTTTCAATTATCCATGCAAAAACTGGACCAGGATGACCATTAACAACCTATCACATCCTGGAATTTTTTATTGAGAAAGAACTCTCCAGAGTTCAGTTTTAAGCAATTCATCGACCTGTTTTACCACCCAGTGGTAAGCATGTTGAGTGGACCGAAAGATCCTAGAATTAATGAAGAAATTAAGAGGATGTTGCACCTGTCAGACCTTGCCAAAACAGGTGACTGGTACCTCTACCAGGATCACACAGAGATCAGAGTCTACGACTGTGAGCTTCTAGCTTATAAACTCCCCAAATATCTACCTGTCAGGATATTTACCTGGAGTACATCAGATAGATGATCAACTCTGATGATATTCACTTCGTGGCCTTCAAAAATAAACAACAGTTGAGAATCAAGGGACAGATAGAATCTTTCATTTGTAATAGTCGAGCCATAGGAGAAGAGGCCAACAAACTTTTAAAGGAAATGAAATTCAGGCTTAATTTCTCATGGCATTATGACCCTTGCAGGATTATCGTAGAAAAAAGATTAAGGAACAAAATCTCCCCATATGCTCATGTGCCCAAGCCAAAAGTCGAGAAGTTCGCGAACCAGACAGAGTGGGAGGAAAGCACTCTGCTAGACACAAAACATAAGCCTCCTTTTTCCAGTATTTCATAGACCACTACTCCTCAGGCACCAGTAGAGAAAAGACCCATGAAAGATGTATATCCCTCAGTTACTAAAGTCTCAATAGATGATTTCCAGGTTTACAAGAAAAGGCCCAAGACCAGTCACACACCTGCCAGGTCTGGTGGAGAAGAGACTCAGTCTACTACAATCATGGAAGGTGATCATTCTATTTTTTCCTCAGGAAGCCAGTCGACAATGTGTACCTCCTCATCGAAGAAGCAAGGTGATACAACATTAACGAATAGAGCTGCATAGGAGCCTGCAGGACTGAACCTCTTTGAGAAATATAACCTGATTAAGAATAAAAAAAAGATGCTAAAAAAAAGTACCTATGCCCAATTTTGGAAACAAACATCCACAACCCAACATAGATTACTATATTCTTTTGATACATAGAAGGGGAGAATGCACATGGCCTACTTACATGCATAAGTGACTCATCCCAAAACAATTTCTGATTATAAAAGGGCAACATTCGAGTTTGATGCTGCAGAAGTACACCTAGCTGATCAGATGGATTTGCACAGACAGACTAGAGAAATGACCTTCTCCACCTTGGAAAACACCTCCACGACTGCAGCTAAGTTACAGGTTTCCTTGAACAATGTCCAGACTCAGCTGAAACTAGAGAAGGTGTCCTCTTTGGAAAAGAATAACAAAATAAAGTCCCTGGAAGAACTTTTGCTCAGAATTGGATATGATCCGTCCAATATAAAAACAACAGAAGAGCTTGTCAAAAAGAAGAATGCATACATAGTCGCCCTGAGGAAACAATTGAAAATATCTGCTACTGAAGACCCACAGACTAAAGAGATGGTCGAGAATTAAGGCCAAAAAGAAGATATGTTGAAGTTAATCATGGAGCAGAATGCTCAGATTAATGAAATGGAAGTCGAGATGGACAATCTAGTTAAGGAAAAAAAGCAGAACGTGCCAATGACAGTCATACCATTGAATTCAGTTCCTATCATAGGGGTCAGTACAACAACGACAACATCATCCACTATAGGGTAAATTCTAGCAGCGACCTCAATGACAGCTCCAGATGCAACATAGAAATTGACAAAAGCAATGGAAGACATGACTCTGTAAGGGGAAGAAATAAAAAAATTGCATGAAGAGATTAAAAATCTCCAAAAGCTGAAGTTCGCATTCCATGCCAACTACAACACTGAGATGCATAAAGAAGAGAGGCTCAAACAGGAACTGCAACAGCTACATAGGGAAACAGTCATGGCTAAGACACTGTCATAGGCTAAAGAAAATATTTGAATGGACATCTGTCAATCAGTGACCGGGCTATGGCCCCTAATACAAATTATGTTTGAATAGTATGAGCTAGTGAAGAGATCTAAACAGACCATCAACATTGTTATCAATGAAATTTTGTCCGCAAATGGTTACAAGAATTCAACATCATCAAACAGTTATGAGGTCACCCATGGACCAAAAATACCACAAAAATCATTTCCAAAAGGTCCAAAACTATACAACTAGTGAAAAAAATTAAAGTGCACTATGGCTACACCAAGCGCGCGTGCACATGCGCTAAACAGAAACTCAGGAAACACGCACATGCGCATGATGCACAACTGTGGTCGATAAAATATGCGCACATCTAAGAACGACGCATTTATGAGAGTGGTCGGATTCCCACCCACTTCTAGTTCAGCTTCCAAGTTGATTTGACACTCAAATCTGGACTGGATCCAACTGGTTGGCTGGTCAAAGACCTAAAAATGCCCTAATTAGCCTCTCTTCACACCACAAGATGGTTACACAATACCTCAAAGAAGTGCTATAAAAAGGCCATGGGTGCACTTCATTTTTCAAGGAATTTCATTAACAAATTTATACTGCCACTATTCTCTTGAGGAATCCCCTATTCTCATCAAGAGTATACTAGCATCATTGCATTGGGCAATCCATCTCACCCCTTGAGTGGATTAGCAAGGAATTCTTTCACCATTTTCATTCTAAGTTGTAAGAAGAGATTATTTGTGGGGGTCCAAGAGCCCTCCCTTGGAGGAAGAAGGGACTCATAGTTCTCTTTCTTCTCGGTTTTTTCTTTCACTAATATCAACCTTACCATTGGTGACATGGGTCTTATTGTTTATTTTTCTCTTATGTCCCTATGCTCATTAGTTTAGTTGTTATTTTATTTCTTAGTTTATTTCTTAGTTGTTCTTTTATATTTCTTTCTCTAACCCTTTTCCTTACAACTGTCCTGCTTAGCAAACCCAACTAAGCTTGTAAGCACCTCTATTTTGCTCACTAAGGTGACGAAAGAGGCGCAACAGATTGGCGACTCCACTGGGGAAAGGTATCAATTTCATACCCCATTTGGATTTTTCTAGCTCTTCTTTTGGTTTATTTAACTTGCAGGTGCATTAACCGGCCCAAGCCGACCTGCTAAACATCCAATTCCAAGTTGAATTGAGAGAATTCAACCCAGAATTTTTCTTCACGGCCGTGTGTCTATTGTGCGCGGGTTTTTTGGCCCACAGATGCGCATCATGCGCACATGCGCCTAAGTCACAATATTTTTCTGTGCACCTGCGCCCAAAAGCTCGTTTCGGTCTGCGCATAGGCGCTCAGTGCGCCTTTGCATACACTGAGACCCGCGCACCTGTGCATAAAATTACACATTGTAAGGTATTTGTGATTTGGGGAAGGCCCCTAACCTTCTTAAAAGTGATTTCATGCATGTTTCAAGCTACACCACACTTAGTTCCCTCGTCATATAAAGGGATTAGTCAAAACACATAGGCACTTAGGAGGTTTAAAATCATTTTTTCCTCTTTTTGTTTTCATTTTTCCACATGGATGGCTTGCTTTGACTAAAAAGTATAAGTTGGAAATCATTTGTAAACACATCTAACTTGCATTGGGACTAGAAGTTGGATAACAATCATTTAGTATGCTCTTCTCTCGCGCCTCAAAGCGATCTTGAGAATCAGAAAGAGGTTCTAGGACAGTTTTATCTCCCTTAAAAAGATTAAAACATTTAGGAGAGGACAACAGCCCCCCTTGGGACTCCTCTTAGCTTATTTTTCAAAAACATCTTAAGATTGTAACAGGCCCATATATGCCCACATGCTACAAAGATAGGATAGTGTTGAAAATTACTTTCTTAGATTAAATCACTAGGGAAGTTTAAAGGTTTTGTAACGGGCCCATACATGCCCACATCATTACAATCTAGGATAGTTTCAAAGATTTTCTTAGATTAAATCACAATAGGGAGTTAAAGGAATAGTAACGGACCCACATGTCCACATGCTAGTTTCCTAGGGACTTTTGAATTACGCAAGGTTGTACCAAAGGCATTTAGTTAATTAGGTAATCAACACTTGTAAGGACCAAGCGAAGTCCACATGCAGCAAGGTGGCACCTAATTCATTAAAAATTTGGCACACTTTAACCCATTCACACACAAAAGTCACTTATCACTCACATAGTTTTCTTCTCGAAACGTGGCGGTCAAAGTAAGTTTCCTCCAAAGGGATTCCGAAAACACCCCACCCTTTTCTTGACGAGACTATCCACTCCCATTTTAATATCAACGAGGTTGGTTCACACCCCCAATCTCTCAAACAACCACATCTAAATTTTTTCTAAAAACTCACTAAGTTTTCCTCCACAGGAGGTGCCAAAAGAAATTTTTTAGTCTAGGTAGGATTTCGAGGATAGGCATCCAAATAACTCCCCGTTATCTGGTTCTCACATTGTCAAAACAATAGAAGTTGTCAAATAGGGAACTTAAAATCCTCCAAGTCAAGTGTTCCTAACACCATAAGGCAGGGAGATACCCGTGAAGGGTTGAAGGCTAAGGTCTGGTTGTTCTGTGCATCCCCCCTTGAGGCACCCACCTCTTGGACGGGATCCAGCCTGTGACCCATTTCTTAGACCGAAAATCTAAATGTCGCACTTTGACCGAGGTACCTAGTGACCAAATTTTTAGGACATCTACCTGGGTGGCAATTGTGGGCTGCAATTGCACCTTGATCGGATTTTGTGTGGCTATTGGGAAATATCGCTAGTTCTTTCGGGATATGCCCCCGTTACCCCTCATTATAACTGATTACTTCATCCTTCACTAGTTTCTCTTCCGGTGACTTCAAACCCCACTGTTGAGTACTATTCAAAGGTCCAGTGCTATTTGAAAGGAAGGACGTTACATCTTTTAGGACACGAGCATTTGTTTTCCTTGTTCCCCCACGAGGACAAAATCCACTTACCCACATATATGTTTCTTTATCATAACCCTTTATGTATGATGCACTTCTGATCACATTTTTTGATTTAGATATATAGTGTAAAGTTCAAAAATTGCAACAAAAGGCTCTTGCTTATTTTACTCTCACCACCATTAGCACACATTCACTTAGCTAGTCGAACATCATAGGGGACCCACAAAATCCACGCCATTCCAGACGCTTGCTAAACCTTCCTCCTATCTGAGGGGGAGTACCTAGTCTTGCCAACTCATTGGCACCACCTTCTCACACTCCAGTGAGTGCCACTATCTTAGGACCATCATTCCTTGGTTCCACCTTACTTGGGTCCAATTCCCAAGGTTCACCGTCCACTCTCTCTCCTTTACACGAAAGCAAGGGGGCAACTTCCGCTCAAGGGGGAAGTACCAACCCACCTAACCCCCCTCAAGGGTCAGGTTCAAAGAACATTCACACCATGGCTGGAACTAATCCTACACCCACACTATTGATGCCATACTTAGCCTCTCTTAACATACTGGATCTAAGAAAACTCACAAATGATCCTATATTGCATGACCCCACATGGCCTGCAATGCCCACCAAACTACCTTCAGACATCCCCAAATTTGAAGGAAAGGCAGGGGATGACCCTACCAATCATGTCATGAATTTCCACCTATGGTGCTCTTCCAACAACATCATGGAAGATTCCATCAGACTAAGATTATTTCAACGCACACTCACTGGCTCATCAGCCAAATGGTATGTAGATGAAAAATCGGGATCCCATAAAACGTTCGAATCCTTGGCCAAAGCTTTTTTAACATTTTGTCAATTACCAATCCGCCATGAAAATGGTCTCGAACTACTCTCTAATTTCAAACAAACCTCAGCCACACATATCGCTGATCACATTCACAAGTGGCATAGAAGATGTAGTTTGTGCAAAGCAGAAACCACCAAACAACAATGTCTTGACTGATTTCTTAGATCACTTGTCTCTCTCCTCGGTAAAGATGTGGCTTCCACCTTTCCTCAATCTGAAGAAGAAGCCATCAGTAAATCTCAATAATACGACCTTATCTATTCACAATCAGGGTACTTATACACTGTACTTCTTGATCTCCCAAAACCCGTGCCATTCGGCCAAGACAAACTCGGGATGTCTCACTCAGTAGACAAACTAATTGGTAACACCACGCACCATGGTCCACAATCCCAACAACCACCAATGTATGGCACACCTCAATATCCGTCGGCATATGGGGGCACCTCTTATTACCCCCCACCCCCTTACCAACAACCATACGCTTTTGCTATGCCTCCACCCATCAGTGGGCCACAGTCAACACCCCCCATACACCCACCTATCCAAACAAGTTCTGGTACTCCTTCTACCTCAACTTATACACTAAGAACTAGCGAAAGCGCCATGCCTTCCTATGTACCTTATGGATTGTTACCTCCACAGAATCTGTATTTTCCATTCCCTGGCCCTCCACAACCCATGCCCCCCCCACATCCTCACGCTGGGGTGAATTTTGTTCAACCCTCTCCCGTTCAGTAATATCAAAATTTCAAACAGCTGAATATGGAAAATCCGACCCACCCATCAAATAATGCCAAAAATAAAGGAAGAAACCGAAACAACAAAAACCCAGGTCAAGGCGGGAATCAACCCCAACAAAACCAACCTACTGGGGGCAAACAAAATCAAGGGAATCAAAACCCCCAGGGGGGAAATAACAACAAACTCCAAGGGAGAACCAACAACATTCGCACCAACTTCCCTTGTGCCCTTTGTGGTGAGTTCGGTCATTATACTTATTATTTCCCCCAAATCACTGATTTTAAATGGATGAAAGACTCAATGGTTGGACCACATACTCCAACACCCCTTGCCCCTCAATAGGCCCCACAACAATACGTGCAACAACCCCCCCCAGTCGTGCTGCAAAACCCCATTTTACACCAAGGTGTGATGAACACTCAACAAGAGATACAACCTACCCCACCACAGTTGGTACAATACCTCAATCCAAACAATCCAGTAGATCGTACGATCCTCCTCATCGGTGGGGAAGAAATCCTTCTGCAAACATGCAATCGTCAATACCATGCACTTGCTGAGTCTCCTCCCATTCCCCCAGAAAAAATCCCTGCACCAATGGGACCCCTCTTGGTAATCCCTTGCCCAAACGCGGAACTACCTCTTCGCATCCCTCGCATCCCATTGCGTAGGAATGTCCACAACCCACAAGCTAGGGAGGCTCATAATTACAATTTGGTTGATGACTTAGCATAATCCCTAACTGCCATGTCATTCTTAGAGGTCCTTCAAACTTGTCCCACTCAGCGAAAATCAGTACTTTCTTCCTTGGGGGCAGTTGACCCCGCAGATACTCGACTCATCACATTTGATCTCAAAAGTAGAGAACCACGCCTTCCCACTCTAATCGCTTTTCAAATACCAGTAAAAATTCAGAACATTACAGTCCATCAGTGCATCATCGATGAAGGTGCATCCACATGCATTATGTCCAAATCTGTATGGCAGAAACTTGGTTCCCCTAAACTCATACCATCTGCCATTACATTAAGAGCTTATGACGGACGACCATCATCCCATGAAGGGATATTCCAAAATGTCCCTGTAGAACTCAGGGGCAAGACTATACTCATCGACATTGAAGTTATCGACGCCCTGCTCGATTACAATATCTTGTTCGGCCGTAGCTACATGTACGCTATGAAGGCAGTTGCCTCGTCTGTCTTTCGAACCATGATGTTCCCCCACAATGGGAAGATTGTCACAATTGACCAAGTTTCTCATTACAAACCTAACCCTTCTGCCAACATCGATAACATTCTCCCCCTCGTCCATACTCATCCTGAAACATACCCGCTCATTGAAATGGCTCTCGGGATTTTCAAAGACCCATCATTGTTAGGAACTTACCACGGCGTGCCACCACTCCTTCATCCTTCCAATCAAGTATGCCTTATATCATCCAACGGAACTAACATAGAGGATACCCTTTGTTGTTGGGAAAAAACACCCTATGGACTAGCAAATAGAGTTCAGACTTTGCATGTAGATATGACCGAATAGAAATCACTTTCTACCTTCAACCCTAGATTTAAATCCCCTTTTCTTAGTCAATGCATGGAAAGATCAACCTACCTCGTTACCGGCGTTTGATGTCGATCCTCCGTTGTGATTGATTACTTGTTCGCAATGCTCCTTCCAAAGCTGACCTGCATTCAAGATGAGTAACAACTATGCATGCATGCTACTAATATACTAATGGGTTAGAAATCAAACATAAAATAATCAAATCATAAAAAGTTCATGAATTGGGATGGGAAAAGCATTCTCTTTATTAATTAAAATGAGTCAACTTACAAAAGTTGAGACCGGCCACCGCTCCTTGAACCTGATCCTGGGCTCCTCTTCTTTTGTCCTTCAACTACTTTGTTTTAAATATCCTTTGGAATTACGAAAGGCTAAAGGGTTGAGACAATGGAATACGTAAATGGGCAGAGTTTCTTTGCTATATTTTTCCTCCTTTGAAATGGTACCCCTACCCCTTCTTTTATAGGCTAGAAGGAGCTAGGTATTTGGATGAACCCTCGGCCATGCATGGTCGGTATTTTCAGTTAAATCACCCATAGCTTTTTGTTCTGTCGACAACTTTCCTTCTTTTGTGCTTTAGTAGGTACACGTGGGCTATTTTGAGCCAGCCAACGTGTACATGCGTGCAGTAATGGGTTAGGGCGCGTGGGCCTTTACACAAGAGGATTTTCAAAGAGCTGTTCAACAGTGTTTTTGGAAAAGAAAGGATATGAGTTGGCCTGATTCCAGGTAAGCATGTGTGGTGCAATTTAGGGTTATAACACCCTTCCTCCTAGGGAGGAGTCTATCATATCTGACGTCCCACTAGTTGTAGAGCTCCTCCCTCATGAGCCTCCTGTGAACTTGTTGACTCCACCAGGTCACAATTCCACCTCTCCCCAAGGCCATATCCCAGTTTGGGAGACAGTTCCCCAAGCCATCACTCAAATCCCCTTCTTCTACCCTCCACCGGGCATACAAGCTTTCCAAGTAGCCGCAACGCTTACCCTCCCTAATATGGTGTTGGCAATTCCAGTTTGGTATTTGCATCCACTCGAGATGGTCCCTCAACCATCCCTTCCCCCCCAAACGGAAGGACTCCCAATGACGATTCCCATACTCACTCCCACCATACCCTCTACACCCCCACTTACTACCCTCCCTGCCATAGCTGGGTCAGGAGAAAGAAGAAGGAGACGACAGCTCCACTTCCCCCACACGTGCAACCTCCTTGCGCGTTGTGTGAGAAATATGGACACCAAACCAACAACTGCCCATCTCTACTCAAGTTAAGGAACCTAATTCCACTCAATACAACACCCTCAACTCTTGCCACTGTAGCAAGTACTGCCGCTATCACCCCTCACTCAAGTAACAAAGGGATGCAAACCAAATTTGCTTGTGCTATATGTTCAGAATATGGCCACTATACACACCATTGCCCAACATTACCGCGCTTCTGGCAGACATTAGCCGCAGTACGCCACAACTTCCAAAATGAACCCACCCCAGCTACATCATCCCACCAAAAACTCACTGACATCCATTACGTCACAACGTCAGTAAATGAACGCATGAGATGCCCTTTCTCTCTATGCGAATCCTTAGATCATTTTACATATCAGTGTCCTATGATCATTGAATACAGGCAACACCAGATAGCCCTGATTCAAACCCCTGCACCCCCCACAGAATCAGTGGTTGAACTTACCTCACCATTTGAGATTCTTCATATAATTTCTCCTAAACCCAAGGCACTCCCGATGCCTCCGTGGTTCTTGGATGACTTATCTGAGGATTCACTCCCAAATCCCCCCAATTCTCCCATTCATTTCCCTACGAAAACTTTACATCCAACTACCACTGGTACTCCTCAATAATTCGATATTTGGTTTATGTTGAGCGAACCATAGCAATCTCATTGCATCATTCCCCCTGCTTCTTCATCACCAAGAGACAACCACACGGTGACAGTCATCGATATCGCCCTTTCAGACCCCTTGTATTCCTGCCAATTTCATTGTGATGAGGACATACTCAAGGAACTAACCACTCCTGACTACCCATGGGATGCGCTACACCACAGAGTGCTCTTCTTTTCACAGGAAGCCGTCACGCCTCCTAATCAAAACTCCATATACACAGTCGAAACCAAGGATTTTATCCCATCAGGGAATATCGACTGGTTCAACAACCCCATCCCAACCCCTAATGCTTTTGAAGAAGGAAACATGGCCAACGTTTCCCCGACCATCAAAATCGATATTTCCATCAAAACCGGAGTCGTCGACGAAATCACCATTGGTACTGCTTGCACTCCTCAAGAAATCCCCGCCTATAAAGTTCTCTTCCAGGAATATCGGGATATTTTTTCCTGGTCATACACATAAATTCCTAGCCTTGATCCTTCTATCGTCGAAAATCGCATCGACACCTGGCCTGACATTACACCTGTTCATGAAAAACAACAACCGCTACACCCATCCAAAGCAGCGACCATCAAAGACGAGATTGATAAATTACGAGCGGCTGGGTTCACTTACCCCATCGCCTATACTTCATGGGTTTCCAACCCTGTACCCGTTAACAAAAAATAGGGTACTATCCGCGTCTGCACGGACTTTCATGATCTCAATCATGCATGTCCCAAAGACAACTTCCCAATGCCTTTCATCGATCAAATTATCGACGATTGCACAGGCCATGAGGCTTTGTCCTTCATGGACGGTTTCTATGGTTATAAACAAATTCAAATCCATCCGGCCAATCAATACAAAACCACATTCACCACCCCTTGGGGTACGTTTGCATATCGCATCATGCCTTTCGGCCTAAAGAACGTTGGTGCCACTTTCCAGTGAGCGATGACATACATTTTTCATGATCTGGCTCATATCATCCTGGCATACTTGGATGATCTCATAGCTCGATCCAAAAACCTCACCCAACATCTTGATGATTTACGGATTGTCTTTCAACGCTGTCATCAGTACAACATCTACTTGAACCCCCTCAAGTGTGTTTTCTGCATCACCGCTAGGCACCTCCTCAGCTTCATCGTTTCCCAAAGCAGTATCACTATGGACCCCCTCAAAGTCCAGGCCATAACCGAGATTCCACCCCCACAGAATTTATGCCAACTACAAAGCTTACAAGGAAAATCCAACTTCTTACGACGATTTGTTCCAGATTACACCACTCGAGCACATGGTTTCCTTTGCTTACTACGCCACGACATACCATTTTATTGGGATGAACATGCCCAAAAAGCATTCAACGATCTTAAAGAAGCGCTCTCCAATGCCCCTCTAATTAGCGCACTCAACTACAATCATGATTATATCCTCTACATCTCAGCCTCAACAGTCTCTGTAGCAGGAGTTCTTGTCCAAATCGATGATGACGATTGTGAGCATGTCATTTACTACGTTATTAAAAACCTCTCAGGGCCACCCCTAAAGTATAAACATGAAGAGAAACTCTCTCTTGCAGTCGTCCTCACAGTCCAGAAACTGTGTCATTACATTCTGCTTTGCACGACTAAGGTCGTAGTCGATTCAAACCCTATGCAATACTTGCTCAATCGTCGGCAAATTAATGGAAAATTTGCTCGATGGATTATTATCCTCCAAGAGTACAATCTTGAATTTTCAACACCCAAGAGTAACAAAGCTCTCATCCTCACCGAACTGGTCATGACTTTTCCCTCTGATGCTACCAGTGCCCCTGTCAATATAGACTTCCACGATGAACATCTATTCTACATCACTTCAGAATACCCTTGGTACGACGACCTCCTTGTCTACCTCCGAACCCAAAAATTAGGTACCCACCTCTCAAGAGATGATTGGCATCATATTCGCCACCAGGCCCCCCACTATCTCCTCATCAGAGATATCTTATACTGGTGAGGGGTCGACACTATACTTCATCGATTCTTGATTATTGACGAGGCCGATAGAGTCTTAAATGACTGCCATAGAGGCGCATGTGGGGCCCATCTTTTGGGGATGTCCACTGCTAAGAAAATCATCCGAGCAGGTTATTTTTGGCCTACATTGTTCCACGATTGCGTTCACGCCGTGAAACGATGTGAGAAATGTTAGATTTACACCAACAAAGCACGAGCACCACCCACTCTTCTTCACCCAGTCATTACTGCAGGCCCCTTCTACAAAAGGGGCATCGACTTCATGACTTGTAATCCCCCATCCAGCAATGGACACAAATACATTGTTGTCGCAGTCGATTACTTCACAAAATGGGCTGAATCTATGCCCACCTTCAACAACATCGCTGACACTACAACACATTTTTTCTTTAATCACGTCATATCCCACTTTGGAGTCCCACTCCAGCTAGTTTATGATCACGGGAAACACTTCAAGAATGAGATTTTCATCGAAATCTCATCTCGGTTGGGATTCTCTCACGACTTTGCCTCACCCTATTACCCTCAGTCTAATGAACATGTCGAAGCAGTTAACAAGGTCCTCAAGACCATGTTACAGTGCACAGTTAATAAACGTAAGACCAATTGACATCACATGTTATTTTCCGCACTATGGGCTTACCAAACGGCCCTGAAAACAGTCACTAGTTTCACACCTTTTCATCTAGTCCATGGGGTCGAGGCCACTCTTCCCATCGAGTGCGGAATTCCCACCTTATGCACCGTAATTGAACTATTACCTGACACTGCTCGAATGGAGCAATGATTACTACACTTAGAGTCCCTGGATGAAGATCGTCGATCTTCATTACAGAATAATGAGGAAGCTAAAAAATGGTCAAAGGCCACTTTTGATCACCATGTCAACCTTCGCTCATTTCATGAAGGTGACCTCATCCTTGGTTACGATATCGCTCACGATACCTTTGGTCATTGAAAATTTGAGTCACTATGGCATGGCCCCTACATCATCCAACATTGCCTCACCAAAGGCGCATACATCATGGCCTCTCTCAAAGGCCTCTCTCTCAAAGAACTCATCAACGGGTTATACTTAAAGAAATTTTACGCCTAAGCGTAGTCATTCTACTTTAGGTTATTTATTTTATAGTGTTTTTAATCTTTTTTTTTTCATCCCTCATGTCTAAACTACCATTTGTGCTATTGACAGATGCCTCCTCCATCGACCTACCACATCGGTTACACTGACGGCGCCAGTCGTTGGACACAAAATCTCGCTTCGGCAGCTTGGGACCTCTACACCCCCTCTCATGAAATGCTCCACTCTAGTGGCATATGCTTGGGTTCAGCCACCAACAACCAAGCCGAATACACTGCTGTCATTGGCCTCCTCGCTGATGCCCAACATCATCGTATTCATCACCTTAGCGTCTTTCTCGAATCTCAACTATTCGTCCTCTAGCTCAACAATGTGTACCGTTTCCGCGATCCTTGCCTCTTTCACAAATACCTGCAAGTTAAACTGTTATCCCGACATTTCAATTTCATTACATTTACACATATTCCAAGATAATTAAATCAAATAAAAGATAACTTAGCTAACATTATGTTAGATTGGCATATATCACATCAAGATACCTCTACACATACATAAACATATCAAACACCTATCACAACATATATAGATTAGACATCATCAATACATTCAAAAACACATGTAAACATCACATAGACCCCCAAAATGTATACTCATATATATATAAATCGGTCCACAGTGCCATCAAAATGTTTACATACAAAACATCATATACAACATCCGTAGGTCAGTAAAAGAACCTCGGTACAAAATAGGCTCACCAACCTATATACAAAAATAAAACAATACATAAAACACCACTCAAGGTGCCTCTAGAGCACCACCTCCTGTCCCTCCCTCAGGCAGTGGTCCCCCACCCACTACTGGTCCCTCCGGACCAGGAGGTAACTGTCCGGTCATAGCAGCACCTGCTACTACTACTCATCGCACCACGGACTGCCACGGAGGCAAAACTTCCACACACTTCTCCAGGATGCCCTCATCCTGGATACGTGACCACATGCCCTCAGACACGCCCTGTAGCACCTTCTCCAAGCGACGGCGAATATCCTCAAAATATGCTCCATCATTTGTCGGAGGAGCATGTGATGGCCCGACACTTGTGTCATCAAAACGACGTCTCCTCGCTAGTCTCTCAGCATCAACTGGTCTCGCCTTAGTGTCCTCACGTCGTCGTCTCTCTCCTACCCGCAGCTCTCCCCGTGATGGTCTCCGTGGCTCCTGGTGAGCCGACGCTCTCAGCAGCTCAACCTCGCGCCCGCGAGGTGCCACATCTACACATACAAACACCCAAATGATAGTATCCGCATCTATACAAAATACACATGTCATGCTATCTCACAAAATCAATATATCAAACTCATCAACATACCTTGATGATCAAAAACCTCCCCTGGAGGCAACACCATGTCTGTATCACTCCGGAAGTCAACACCAACATACGGATACTGCAAAATCACCTGCGACATCTGCCGCCACACTTGCACCGCCTCAGCCGTAAAGAAGTGGCCACCCTCGCCACCACCATGACAAACCAAAATAGTTGACCACCGCCTCAGTCATAGCTCTCGCACCCCAGGAGCGCCCAATAAAATTCTAGGGTGCAACATAGGCACCCTCTCCAAAAACCAGGCCACTAGGATGGACCCAAAGGCAAAGTCCCTGGTATCGGTGGATCGACATCGGTCCAGCTGCCCTACCATCCTGGCATGCAATGTAATCCCCCAGGCAAAGTGATCATTGGCCAGTACCCTCCCCATAGCACTCAGCTGACCACCACTGATCCGCTGAGTCCCAAGGGACCCATACACCCTCACAATCATGACTGCTATATAGCGATGTGTTGACGGGCGAAATTGACCGTTCGTCAACTGGGAGAATGGAACTGGTCCGGGGTTGTCTAAATAACCCAATCCGTTTGGAATGGACCACCCTGACGAGTTTAACGGCTCCGTTGGCCGCCCTAAGGTCTTCTAGGAAAACCAAAGAGAGAAATGATTTGAGCTAAGAAATCCAAAGGAAACTAGAAGCTAATAAAACAAAGAAAAAGAACTAAACTAATAAAAGAAACCAAACTAATAAAGGAAACTAGAAACTAATAAAACAAACTAAACTAACTATACTATTCTAACTAACTACTGTATATACAAGATACTATCTGTGATTATAATAACTCAAATCAACTGCCTAATTATCAGCTATGATATTCCTTATTCACAAATATACACTATGGACAATTTACAGATTTGATTAAAACCTGTGAAACTAATTTGCTTGCTGTCCCAAGACAGCAGAGATAACTCTTTTTTGATTTTATGATTTATGAATAAGAAAGTAAACTAACTGAAATTAAACAATCTAATATAATTTACTGAAATCAAGCAATCTAACATAAATCTAACTAAACTATCATTTATATTGAACTACTTAATCATACACAGTAAACAACTAACTAATTGACCTGGAAACGCTCCAAGTCTGCCCTGTGTTGGATGACTTCTTAAGCTGGTTGGAGGAAGAAATTCACACCATTTAGCTTTAAAGCTTCTCGCAAACGATCATCTATGCTTCTTATTGAAGTATGTTACAGGACAAACAAGACATAAAAGAAATCATAACAGTTTTATGATGATAAATCTCTGCAAAAAGGGAAACCTATTATGCAGCAAACTTATATAATAATTCAATCTACAAAGAAGACAAAGCTATCATTCATAAAATGAATCAACAACTGTTATGTCCTTTATCTCTTTGAAAGCAACAAGATATGTTTAACAATAAAAAATTATATCATTCGAATTTGATTTAGATAGCAAAGTAATACTAAACCAGAAAC
>ML795155.1:37200-89432 GCA_009831015.1 Picea engelmannii
TGAGTTATTATTAGAATAATTTGTAGTTTTTAGATAGAATAGTTTGTATAGTTTATATTTTAGTATATTAGTTTCTTTATTTGTTTTATTAGTTTCTAGTTTCCTCTATTTTAGTTTGATTTCTTTTATTTAGTTAGTTAGTTAGTTTTAGTTGATTTTTATTAGTTTCTAGTTTCCTTAGTTTAGATCACTTAACTCAGATCAATTCTCTCTTTGGTTTTCTTAGGAGACCTTAGAGTGGCCAACGGAGCCGTTAAACTCGTCAGGGTGGTCCATTCCAAACAGCTTGGGTTATTTAGACAACCTTGGACCGATTCCACTCTCCCAGTTGACGGACGGTGAATTTCGCCCGCCAACACGATGCGCTAGAGCATCCATCACCCCAATGCTCACGACGGAGCCCGAAATATAGTTCTCCCTAGAGCAGTACCTCCGGCCCAATGTCGCTAACACCACATCCATAGGTAACACCGGCTCCATCAGTAGGGGCATTCCCCGAAAAGGGAGCCCAGTCGAAAAGTATATGTCCTCCACCGAAGTGAAGGCAATATGCTCTCCCCGCACCATAAAATAATGCAGGTCCAGACTCCACATCTGGATAAGAAACTACAGGAGATACTCCTGCGCCCATATCAACGGGCACTTGAAGAACTTCAGCAACCCACAGGCTGCCAAAGTGGCATGCACCCTCGACTCCTCAATAGCCACGACATCCCTCAGCTAGGACCAATCCTGCTCTCTCTAGCCAACTAGCATCGTACCCAGTGATCACCTGCAGCCACATAAAACAGTCCTAGATCAGCCATATTGACCATAAAAAACATTAAAAAAGATAATTTTTACATCTGTCACCCTTGCCCCCAAGGCACAACTATTTAAACCCATAGGCACGCACACATGCGCGCTTGTTCACCCCACAGGAACGCACGTATGCACTCAGGTGCGCACTCAGGTGCGCCTGTCCATCCCATAGGTGTGCATGAATACATGCCTGCTCACACTACAGGGGCACCTCTATGCACCCCTGTCATGCACACAGGCGCGCATCAAAGCGCGCCTGTCCACTACACAGTCGCACACCCATGTGCGGTTGTGTAGCACGCAGACGCACACATCATGCGTGCCCTTATCCCCATTATGGGTGACCCCATGTGCGGATATCCAGATGATAGGTGCACACTTGTGCACATGTATTTTCGGATCGCCCGTGCACTGGGGGGCCCACACCCATAAAACCCTCTATACGGCCCTCCATACAAGACCCTGCCCAGAAATTGAAACTCTACTTCTATGCAGGATGATAATACTACCAACCTGAAGCTTGCTGGTCCTGGATTGACTACCTCGTTCTTCCAGAATCTCCAAATCTCCTCTGAATACCTCTCCTCCAGTGACTCTGATAACAAGTACAAATGAGGTGGCAATGTGGGCCTTGCCACTATATATAGGCCTTTCCATCAAACTTCCAAACACCATTCCGGGAGCTCCGGGTGTCCATTTTTAGATCCGTCTTCAGCCACGGGATCAACATCCCGTCACCTACATCAAGATAGTCCCCAGGCTAGTTTTTATCCTTAGCCCCCAGGGTGCCATTTTTTCATACCCCGTCCAGGTACACATGCTCATATTCAAAATTATCAAATAAATTCTTGTATGATTGATTCTTTTCATATATTGTTCACGTCGGGTATTTGGCTTTCATGTGTGCAGGTACTTGGTCATCATACATCAATGCAACCCCTTTAGGTATATCATCAACATTGGCATGTAATCATTCCCTCTGAATCTCAAATGCATCTCCAGTCACACCCTCTGACATTTGCCTCTAGGATCCCCATCTCCGGCTTTGCAGTACCAACACCTCCATTTGCATCTTAGGTATTGTCACACGGTAACACTCTCCCCCACA
Source organism: Picea engelmannii (assembly GCA_009831015.1). NCBI lineage: Eukaryota > Viridiplantae > Streptophyta > Pinopsida > Pinales > Pinaceae > Picea > Picea engelmannii. The sequence goes on from ML795155.1 coordinate 39,110, forward strand.
TGAGTTGTCCCATTCATAGCACCCTTTTGCACTTTGACACTCATGCTGTTTTTCAACCCTGTAGGGATGGGAGTCTCGATAATCTTACATCTTGTCGCAAATCAGTCACATGCTCCTTCTCCTCATTTTTCTAACTTTCCCAATGGACTCCTAGATTATCTCTTCAAAATTTCTATTTTGACTGCACCTCCGCAGTATCATGAACCCTCCATTTCATCCACATTTAGTTTGCCCATCTACAAATTTCCCTCCATTTCATCAACCTCATATAGAAACCCACCAATGGGCCCCCCACCTTCCACCAATCCTCCAAGTTGATGGCGTCCTAACCGACCCAACCATACTACATTAGGGCACCTGTTTCTGTATTTGTACACTCATTCTTTATTTATTGTACAAACGCCTTTGTTTCCATAATTTACATACCTTTTTGGCATCACCTTTTGGTGCCCTTCCTCCCCTTTTCGACCAATGCAATCCACGTCTCCCTTGGTTGGGGCACTCCTTATCATCTACCCTTGATTGAAAATGTCCATATACTTCGAGTATCCCACAGGCCACTTACCTTTGCCCGCTAAGTTTGTTTACTTTGTCCCCCCTCTGGCACAACTTATCCCATGTCTTGTTGTCCCTCTGACGCTCAACCTAGTTGAATGGTTGCAACCACTTATACTTCACATATACCCCCAACCAAGGGTAGTCCTGAGTCTCCATACATCTTGACTTCGACCATGTACCTCCTCAATTCCTCACCTCACCTAGTAGATTTTACAAATCCCTTCTGCTTCTTGGAGTCGCGTCCCCCTTTTTTGTCGACATCAGCACAGCTTTCCAGAAGGGCGACAATATCTTGACTCTCATTACCTTTGCAATGAGAGGTCTCAGACAGCACAGGGAGAACCAAAATTGCTCCCTCCTGTCATTGAGCCCCATAAAATTCAACTTCAACACTTTTTCATGTCACGGTGGGTCTTACTTTGTGACTATTGAAGTTATTTCCTATATTTTCCGAAGACCTCTAAACTTGGCTGGGCTATCAATTCCTACCACATTCGTGATATTTCTTACAGATATTACTGCCTACTGTTCATATTATGTTACTATACAGAATTGTCTTCTATCTTTATCACGACTTCCCCCGAGGGCACTGCAGTTATCGACATCAACACAACATTCCTTTTTGTGTTACATGACAAGAGCATGGGGCATGCCCGCCTCATTTGTACACAGTTTATTTTTACACACCTTATGGAAGGTTGGGTTCTACAGGTTCCTTTTTCCCTCCAACGGGTAACTCTTGGCACTCTCACTATTACTCTCTTACAAAAACACTCTCAATATAAGAAACATTGATGAATTTCGGTTATACGTATGCTCCTAACCTCATCCATCAGGGGGCATCTGTTATCACTAAAATTTCGTCCGCAAATGGTTACAAGAATTCAACATTGTCAAACAGTTATGAGGTCACCCATGGACCAAAAATACCACAAAAATAATTTCCAAAAGGTCCAAAACTATACAACCATTGAAAAAAATTAAAGTGCGCTATGGCTACACCAAGTGCGCGTGTACATGCGCTATCCAGAAACTCAGGAAATGTGCACATACGCACGATGCACGACTGTGGTCGATAAAAGTCGTGCACATTTAAGAATGGTGCATTTTTTAGAGTGGTCGGCCTCCCACCCACTTCTGGTTCATCTTCCAACTTGATTTGACACTCAAATATGGACTGGATCCAACTGGGTGGCTGGTCAAAGACCTAAAAATGCCCTAATTAGCCTCTCTTCACACCACAATCTAGTTACACAATACCTCAAAGAAGTGCTATAAAAAGGCCATGGGTGCACTTCATTTTTCAAGGAATTTCATTAGCAAAGTTATGTTGCCACTATTCTCTTGAGGAATCCCCTATTCTCATCAAGAGTATACTAGCATCATTGCATTGGGAAATCCATCTCACCCCTTGAGTGGATTAACAAGGAATTGTTTCACCATTTTCATTTTAAGTTGTAAGAATAACTTATTTGTGGGGGTCCAAGAGCCCTCCCTTGGAGGAAGAAGGGACTCATAGTCCTCTTTCTTCTCGGTGTTTTCTTTCACTAATATCAACCTTACCATTGGTAACATGGGTTTTATTGTTTTTTTTGCTCTTATGTCCCTATGCTCATTAGTTTAGATGTTATTTTATTTCTTAGTTGTTATTTTATATTTCTTTCTCCAACCCTTTTCCTTACAGCTGTCCTGCTTAGAAAACCCAACTAAGCTTGTAAGCACCTCTATTTTTCTCACTAAGGTGACTAAAGAGGTGCAACAGACATGATAAAGGGTGAATTGGAATAAATTCCTACAGAGACAAACGATATCATCAGATTCTTAAATTCTAAATCAAAAGAAGAGTTGGAAGCCCTGCAAATTGATGATAGGACTGAAACTATTCTTGAAGTCAAGAAAGTCTTGACCAAGAGGGTAATAATGCTACAACTTGAGGAGATAGTTTAGACAATGGATGTTTCATTACAAAGGTTTTTCAGCAAGGTCGACTCTTTTCAGAAGAAATGTCTTCCAAGTTTTATTGTGATCAATAACAAGTTGATTACTCTCTCAGATTACAAGCAAAAAATCCTCACAGTGGCAAAGGATGGGTGCAAGTTTGCAGGCATACAAGGTAGCATTACGGGAAAATCCTTCTTGGAAACTATGCAATTAGACCGAAGTATTCAGCATGAGATAAAGTATCTTTTCATCACCAAGCCCACCTTCACTAAGTATACAAAGATAGATGAGGTATACCGAAGGTTGCTCAAAGTCACTATCCTCGGTCAACAGAGATGGGAAGATCTGTGTGACTTGATCGACTAAGAAGATGAGGTGTACATTCAGGTCATGACGTAGAGCAGTCAAAGTCGAGTTGATGACTCACCAACAAATTTTCCCAAAATCATCATAAAGAATTTGACAGACCATTAGCATTTTCTACAATTCTGTATTTTGTTATCTAGTTAGTTAGATTTGGATTCTACCACATCCTGATCATTAATGATAAGACCAAATTGTAATTTTCTCTATAAATACTTCAGACTTCAAAGTATTGAGGGTTGATATTTATGCCCAAGCAAGCTCTAAACTGTAATATTTTTGAAGAGATCTACCAGTAATAAAAAGGACGTTTCATAGGATTCCCACGCGTTAGTGTTGGTGATGTTTACTCCTCTTCGTTGAATGGTTTATCTTACTTAGTTATAATTTTTTTTTCTATATCTGATCATTCAAAAGAAGTTAAAGTTGCATAATTTATCTTCATATACTCTGTTTCTGGATTTTGAAGATATAAATGTTTGTCTTATGATATTGTGATAAATAAATTCTTGAATGCTTCTTTATTATAGTTTATTATCTTATCTATTTATGCTATCCATCACTTTAATTCTCAAAGATCCAACATTTGCATTATCTTTCCCTGTGAAGAAAACTAATAAAATTTGTTCTCTGATCTCAAACCTTAACACAGACCCCATAGCCCAATGGATGCTTAAGCAATATTTCAACCATTTTATAAAACAAACAACACAGTCCTATTTATTTAACTAGCCTAATATCTGAAAACTGAAACATATCTAAATCTTAAAGAGAGATCCCTCTCTGAAACTGACAGGGCTAGATCCCAGTTTTGAAGTGGTTGGATAAAGTTACCTCTGATAAATTTCTTCTACCTCTTGAAAACCTCTGGGAATTTACAGAGTGATAACATAGTGGCGACCATACTGGGGAACTGAACAAACTTTCATCCTATGATTTCGTTTCCCTAGATAAAGAAAACTTTATTTCTGAACGAATCATCAAATCTAACTTATAAAGAGATAATGTTCAAAGGTTGTTAAAGTTTGTATATATTAGTTTAGATTTCTTAAAATTTAAAATTCTGGCTCCGAAAAGTGTTTACACTAGATCTCACCCTAGTCCAAAACCTGCAGCAACAATAGACAATCCAAAAAAGTTACTCAGAAAGAAAAATACTGTAGAAGGTTCCGGGAGTCACAATCCTCTTCATAGGTCCAATTCTCTCCCAGAGAAGCTGGTTGCCATCCAGGTTCTTGAGTTTGACATATCCTTTGAACAAATCCTTTTTAGAACCAAATCCGACAGCTTCATAAGTGAGACAATCCTAGATCAAACCATCCTGCAACCCAGAACCCCTGAAATACTTTCTCCCAAAACAAAATTGATCAACACTTCAAGAATTCAACAAGTTAGAGTATATAGTAGAAAATCTTGATCAAGCTTTGTACCAAGCTCACTTTCAATAGTCTGTAGAAATTTCTTCCCTGACTATTGTTGCAGCGTCCATAAAACATCAAATAATTCACTCTACATCCCCTAGCCCTACCTCTTCAGCTTCTTCTATCACTTCCCCTCCAATCACACAAGTTGTTGTTCAGCCTCCTCCACTAATCATGGCAGCAATATATGCTCCCTTGGCATTGGCCTCTCCTTTACATGCCATGCCTAAGGACTATCAAACCAATCTTCCTTAGTTTGATGGAACTGGTCCTCTGAATGCACAACAACACATTGATAAGATGAATGATTATTTTGATTTGCAGGAAGTTGATGAAGCAAATGTCCAGATCAGACTTTTTGTACAGAGTTTGACTAGAGAAGTCAAAAAATGGTTCAAAGATTTATGCCCTACTAGCATAGTTGACATTGTTGCTTTTCAATGGAGTTTTCTTGACAGATGGGACGTAAAGAAAAATCATCTCCATATTTTATCAGAATATGAGAATATCAGAAGGAATCAAGGGGAAAAATTATAGGATTACTGCATTCATTTCAACAATCTTTATAACGCAATTCTAGCTGATATTAAACCCCCATAAGGTTTGTCTTTAATAAAGTTCCCTAATGGATTTGATGCTGATATGCCATATCAACTAAGGGAAAGGAATTATGTCACTCTAGAAGACATGCTGAAAAGTGCAGTAAGCGTAGAAGAAAATATATTATCCAGAAGATCCAGGAAAATAACAAAGAGAAGGGTTACAATCAAAGAAGATCCTTCCACATCTTCTTCATATGATAAACTAGATTCCATAGTCAGAAGTATGGAGAGAATGATGGAAAGACTAACCATCGCTGAAAAGAATCCACCCAGGGAAAATTAGCCTACCCCTTAGATCAGAAATCAAAACTTTAGAAGGAACCCTCCCCACATCAGATAGAGGGATCCAAGAGATCAAAGTGAGCAAATGGGGCCTGATCAACAGATTAGACCACCTCTTCAGGAGAATTACGCTTATTATGGGGAGGAGGTAATCAAAGAGTTGGATGATACTCACATAAACCTTATGGGTGTTCACGATGATGATTCCATTTTTATTACTCATAAAGAACATGAGATTTTTCTCTTCTCACAAACAAAGGTGAATGAGGAGGAAGAGGAAACAAAAAAAGAGGCCTTTGAGAATGCTATAATGGAGGTACATAGACAATATAACTTAAGAAGAAATAAGACTAATGAAAATCCTACAAAGAAATCTACTAAAACAAAGAAAACAACTGAGGCCAAGAAAGCCTCAGACACTTCTCTCAAGAAATTCCCTAAGAAGAATAATGTCGAATCTTCTGCGAAAAGAAATCCTAAAATTTCGCAAAGATCAAATCAAACTGAAGTCGCATATACTAGTCAGCCAAATACTTCTGCCCAAAGAACTATGACAGACAAACCAGAAGTGCAGAGCCTAAGAAAATCTTCCACTACCTTCAACCTTGAAGGGGAACTAGCCAAATTGAAGACTCCTATTCCCCTGTCCAAACTAATGAAAAAAAATGCTTATAGGCCACAAGTGATCAAAGAATTAAGCATTGAACTAGAGATAGGTACAAAAGAATTGAATATTGGATCAGGAATGCACTCAGACACCATAAATATTACTGATGATCAACCTAAGCTGTTGTTCGACCCCAAAGTTGATGGACAAACCAATAACGGTGTTGTTCCCCCTTTCTATACCAGTCTGAATATCCATGAAAAAATCTTACACAACGTTATGCTTGATTCTGGCGCCTCTCACAAACTGATGCCCAAAGAAATGATGGAGAAGTTGGGGCTTGATGTCACTAGACCTTAAAATGAATTACATTCTTTCGACTCTAGCAAGGTAATATGTATAGGGATAATTAAAGATTTATGTATCACCCTAGCTCAAATCCAAACAAAAAGTATGGCGATGGATATCGTGGTTACAGACATTCCTATGGAATATAGTATGCTATTATCTAGATCTTGGGTAGATAAGTTGAAAGGTACTTTGTAGTTAGATATGTCTTATGCTACCATATTGGTATTTGGACAACATAGAAGACTGTACAAAGAAACTCTGATGAAGTATATGGTCAACAGTCAGGAAAAACCACATAACTACCCATTATACTCTGCACACTCTGATATGGATTCATTCATATTGTACAATGATGGTGACTTGGATAATCAAATTTATCAGTTGGAAGATGATGCACCTGACATGCAAGAAGATAAAAAAATCACTGAGGTAAAGACCACTGCAACAGTAGAAAGTGATGAGATACTAGTTGATTTCTAGAGTATGGATTTTTATGGAGTTGTGAGCAAAGAGGGAGCTAGAGCTAGAGTTTGGTTTCATAATCACAAATCAAGGTATTCAGAAAGCCACTCTAACAAACTGAATTTCCAATGCACTAACAACATAGTTGAGTATGAAGCTTTAATGCTCGGCCTGAAACTACTAAGAAGGTTGGTGCCAAAAATATTATGGTAAGAGGGGATTCTGAACTGGTCATTAAGCAAATTAAAGGTGAGTATTCAAATAAAAATACTAGACTCATATCCTATAGAAATGTTGTTTTATATTTTTTATAATGTTTAAATGAAATCCATTTGCAGGTAATGCCCAGAGGCCATAACATACTGGCAGATAGATTGACTACTTCGACAGCCACATGAAAAATACCTTTCAAACCAAATCACCAATACAAAGAAGAGGTGAAGTGAAGACCAACTGTCCTACATAACATCATATACTGGTAGGTATTTGGAAATGATGATCAAATTGAAGACTTCCTGCAATGTAAGAATGATTTTGAATGTACAAATATAGATGTAGAGAGTGATGATGATGAGCTACGAGCCGATTTATGGAGTATGTGTTTTGATGGAGCTGTGAGCAAAGAGGGATTTGGAGCTAGAGTTTGGTTTCATAATCACAAATCAAGGTATTCAAAAAGCCAGTCTTACAAACTAAATTTCCAATGCACTAACAACATAGCTCAGTATGAAGCTTTAATGCTCGGCCTGAAACTACTGAAGAAGGTTGGTGCCAAAAATATTATGGTAAGAGGGGATTCTGAACTGGCCATTAAACAAATTAAAGGTGATTATTTAGATAAGAATCCTAGACTCAGAGCCTATATAAATGTTGTTTTAGATTTTTTAGAATGTTTCACTGAAATCGACTTGCAGGTAATGCCCAAAGGCCATAACATACTGGCAGATAGATTGGCTACTTCAACAGCCACATGAAAAATACCTTTCAAACCAAATTGCCAATACACAGTAGAGGTGAAGTGAAGACCAACTGTCCCAGATAACATCATATACTGGCAGGTATTTGGAAATGATGATCAAATTGAAGACTTCCTACAATGTAAGAATGATTTTGAATGTACAAATATAGATGTAGAGAGTGATGATGATAATGTAAATAAATCGGTTTTTGAAAGTGATAGTGTAAATAAAGTAGATTGAGATGAAATAAATGAAAATGAGGTAGACTCTAATATTTTACATTTCAAAAACAATGTTTTACCTAGAGTTTTGGTTCCGTTAGAAGATCTGTTTGATTTTAACAATGTATCAAAAAATCCAAAGATTGAAGCTAGTGGTAAAGAGGTCGAAGAGTGTAACATAGGAACATAGGAAAAGCCCAAGATGATAAAAATTTCCAAATATTTACCCCATGAGAAAAAAACGCAAATACATTGAACTGTTTAAGGAATATGTCAATGTGTTTGCTTGGGGTTATGAGGATTTAAAATCTTATGACACAAGTATCATACAACATAGAATCCCAATAAAATAAGAACACAAACCTTTTAGGAAGAAACTTAGGAGAATCAATCCCAAGTTACTCCCCCTGATAGAAAAGAAAATTAAAAATATGTATGATGCCAAAATTATAGTCCCCTTGATATTTTCCAAATGGGTTTCTAATCTGGTTCCTACCAGAAAGAAGACTGGTGAAATCAGGCTTTGCATTGATTTCAGAAACCTGAACAAGGTTTCCCTCAAAGACAATTACCCTTTGCCTAAAATGGACCACATATTATAAAAGGTAGTTGGGGCTAGTAGGATCTCCTTACTAGACTGTTTCTCGGGCTATAACCAAGTCCTTGTTCACCCAGATGACCAGGAGAAAACAACCTTCACCACACCCTGGGGAACTTTCATGTATGTGAAAATGCCCTTTGGTTTGATGAATGCTGGTGCTACCTTGCAAAGAGCAATGGATATTGCTTTTGTGGATGAACTTGGCAGGTTTATAGTCATATATATGGATGATGTGACTGTCTACTCCAAATCTGACAAGGAACATTTACAACATCTCAGATGAGTGTTTGAGAAGTGCAGAAAATTCAGGATTTCATTGAATCCCAAGAAAACCCTTTTCGGTTTAGAGGAAGTCAAGCTTTTGGGGCACATAATATCTAAATATGGAATTAAAATAGACCCCAACAGAGTAGAGGCCATCTAGAAAGTGGAACACCCTAGGAACATTAAATAATTGCAATCATTCATTGGTAAAATAAATTTCCTAAGAAGATTCATACCCAAGTTGGCTGGACTTCTCAGGAACATAAAAAATATGCTGAAAAAAGACACCAAAATAAGATGGAACATCGAGTCTAAACAATCATTTGAGCAAGTAAAACATGCACTTACACAAGCCCCGGTTTTGATCAGTCCAGATTACACCAAAGACTTCTATTTCTTCTCTTTCGCATCTGAACACACCATCACAATAGTACTATTGTAGAAAAACAACAAAGGGTACGAACAACCCATATCCTTTTTCAACAAGTCTTTGAGAGATGCTACGTTGAACTACAATATAATGGAGAAACAAGCTTTTTCGCTAGTAAAAGCTATAAAAGATTTTAGAGTTTATATTCTCCATTCTCACACTATTGCCTATGTTCCAAATGCAGTGGTGAAGGATATATTGACTGAGGATAATCCATATGGTAGGAGAGGAAAGTGGATTGTTGTTATTCTAGAATATGATATAGAAATAAAACCCACTAAATTGATCAAGGGTCAGGGTTTGGCCAAGTTGATGGCCGAATCCAATTTTCATGCTTTAGACATTAACGTTTTGGCTGTAGTTGACGATTAGGAAGAGTAGGCAACTCCAAATGTAAAAGAGGTATTCTTAAACTCTCCTTGGTACGTAGACCTCATTTTTGTCCTTCATAATTTACAAGCTCCTCCTGGTATAACTAAGACCAAAGCTAGATTTATTAAACTAAAAGCATTGAAATATTATATTCTAGAGGAAAACCTTTACTGGAAAGACCCTGGAGGTATCTTACTTAACTCCTTACTAAAGGATGAAGCTGACAAGGTATTACAATATCTCCATGTAGGAGATTGTGGCGGTCATATAAGTTGGAAGAACACAACTAACACAATCCTCGGAGATAGTTTTTACTGGCCCACATTGTTTCCTGATGTGCATCAAAAGGTGACCTCCTGCCACAAGTGTCAAATATTTGAAGGAAAAAGGAAACTTTTTCCCCTGCCCCTCAAACCTATTTCAGTAGAAGCTCCATTCCAGCAATGGCGTTTGAACTTTATTGGTGAGATTCATCCACCCTCTTCCGGCCAACATAAGTGGATCCTAACAACCACAGAATATTTCACAAAGTGGATTGAAGTTGTACCATGCAGGCAAGCCATGACTCTTTCATCATTAAATTCTTGGAAACTAATATTATGTCTTGTTTTGGATATCCTAGGAAAATCATAACTGACAATGCAACGACCTTCAGATCTAAAAAGCTTATAGAGTTTTGTGGCCAATACCGCATTACTTTGGGACACTCCAGAGCTTATTACCCTCAGGGAAATAGACTGGCTGAGTCATCAAATAAAAGTCTGGTGAATATCATTAAGAAAACACTACAAGAGAACAAGAAGTCTTGGCATAATAAGTTAGTTCATGTGCTCTGGGTTGATAGATTGACCACCAAAAGATCAATTGGTATGTCCCCATACCAGTTGGTATATGGTACTGAGGTTGTTTTCCCTTCTTCTTTGGGGTCCCTGTTATGAAATTGTTGTAGGAAGTGCAAGCGGAGCCAAATGATACCCAAATAAGAATAAATCAGATGATCCAGTTGTAGTAGTTCGGAGAAGAAGTGTATAACAAGACTTAGGTTATCCAGGAAGGTATCAAAAAGATTTATGACAAGATAACTAAAGAGGATGATTTTCAATTGGGTGACTTAGTGCTGAAGTGGGATTCCATAAATGAGTATAAGGGTAAACATGGAAAGTTTGATAGCTTGTGGAAAGGTCCTTACATCATTCAAGCATTTAGAGGAAATAACACATTTTTGCTCAAAGAAAGTGATGGAACAGACCTGCCAGGTGGACCTGTAAATGGCAGGATGTTGAAGCATTATTTACCATTCCAATAAAAACCCTAGCCATCCATTTCCACTATAAAAAACATTTCTTTTACATTAAGGTTATATGTGGGTGATGTTGGTCATATGTTTTAAGCCTGTAGAGAAGGCCCTAAGCCACTGACTAGTGCCACCAATTTTTCAAAATAAAATAAATCAAGTTGCAGAAGAAGCATTGGAGAAAATCTTTCAGGACATCAAGAAACAGGTTCTTGGCACCTCACAAGGAGAGAACCATCCCCAAGTGGAGCCACTATTATAACCCTATGTTTCATAGCATCAAATGGTGATTGGAAATTTCTTACTCTTGTTGTATTTTTCGTTGTAAATAATATTTCATTCTGCAAATGATTTACAAAAGAAAAGAAAAAGAAAATAAAAAGAAAAGAAAAAAAAAGACAAGAAAAAGAAAAGAAAAGAAAAAGAAAAGAAAATAAAAAAGAAAAGAAAAAGAAAGAAAGAATAAAAGAGGGTATGAAAATAAAAATGATGAACCCCATGCAATAAGAATGTCTTGATCCATACAGTCTAACCATGGTCCAGTCTTTTGAATTTATGCTGATAGGATTAGTGAATAAATCTTGGCTAAACTGTTTAATCTTAGCCAAGTTAGTTAGGTTAGCTAGTGAATAAATTTGATCAAACTGTTTAAACTTGATCAAATAGCCCTAGGGTAGAGTAATGTTTATCCCAATAGTCTAATCTGGGTTAATTGTGTTAGGTAAATAGATTAGGACATATGTTAGTTGGTTTTTCTTTCAATAAAACAAGCATAAAGTTGGTTGAGATTCTTTGTTTTGATGTTAGAATGTTGTTTCCTAACCCCTTGGTGACAAAATGAAGGGGAGAAGCGCAAAAAACCCACAAAATGGAATTATCCTAAGTTTTTGCAATGTAATGTGATTCACGGTCAGTGATTAAAGGGTGCGCCTAGATCAATGACTAAGCAAAGGGTGCTCAGATCTACAGTCGACAGGTGATATCAGACCCCCTCGACTGTTCTACCTTTAACAATGGGGGGGGTCCGAGTTAGTGGTTTTCCCTGGTGGGCCCCATCCTAACATGGCACGTTTGTGTTATCTTAGAGCCCCCTTGCTCCAAACTAGTTACTGCCTACCCCCCCTCCGAGTAAACCGCCATACTAGGATTCCATACCACCTCCGACACATGACATCATGCTTTAGTACCACCGTTCGTAGGTTATGTGTCATTACTCTATCATCATACCTTTTCCCACTCACTCATCACATGTCACATCCCATATTCTTGTCGACCACTCCCTTCCCTCCACATCATCCTCACACACCCACTACCCATTTTTTACCCTCCACCTCATCACCGAGATATCCATTAGCCAATGAATGCAGGCAAAAAAAATGTTCGTTATCCTTCTGACCATTCCTCCGCTCCCCAACGACCACCTTTTCACCCAATTAATCTCATTTTGTACCATTTCTTCATCATTCATGATCTAGACGATGCCAAAACCTTCTCCCCTTCTGCTTTTCCATCTGTGACTGCCATTCACACCTGGTATTTACAGTAAACACCATTATTTTTCAGGTTTGCAGGTATTAGCTGGATCAATGGCGCCAAAGTCCAAACAGTCAAAGAGCAAAGAAAATCCATTTTTCCCACCCCCCATCGACCTTGATCGGATCCCTACGGCTGATAAATATTACCTGATTGCAAAGCCTAAATGCAAATTCAACTTCTTTGAATTGCATTTCTGGCTCAGAGACCCCTTCCTAGACCAGAGTGATGATATTGGGCTCTGGGAATCCAATATTCCCTTGTATCGTTTTCCCCAAATTCACCATTTTCCCGAGTTTTCCCTCAAGGGCCAGGCACACTATCTTCCTAGTTACGGAGCTATCGTCTCATCATCTGGAGAGACCCTATTTACCATTACACCTGAAGCCATTGACTAGATGATGCAAATTCCCAGATCGAAATCCTTTTCCCCTTTCACCATTGAAAATTTAATCGAAAAGTACAAAAAGTTATTGTTTCCCTAAAGAGCGCAAATTTTTGAACTATTCCTCCCTAAGAGTACCCAATTACCCAAGAAAAACCCCCCTTTACCATTCCTCCATGTTTTCAGTAAAAGGTAACCAAATACTTTTTTCTCTGTGTTGTTTGCTTGGGTATTATTCAGGAGTGGGTGGATGAGCCCATCCTGGGTTTCATGTACATTTTCTCCACTGAAGAAAAGGCCACCATCCAGTTCAATTTCAACCAGTTTTTGGTCGATAATATTCACGAGCAGCTTTTCAACTTTTCTACAGAAGGCATGTTCTGATACTCTTCCATATTAGCATACATGTTCCTATTTTTTCAAGCAGAGAAATTTCAATTCTCCATGCAGAAAGTGGACCAGGATGACCATTCACAACCTTTCACATCCTGGACTTCTGTATTGAGAAAGAAATCATCAGAGTTCAGTTTTAAGAAATTCATTGACATATTTTACCACCTAGTGGTAAGCATGTTGAGTGGATCGAAAGAGCCTAAAATTAAAGAAGAAATTAAGAGGATCCTGCACCTGTCAGACCTTGCCAAAATAGGTGTCTGGTACCTCTACCAGGATCACACAGAGATCAGAGTCTATGACTGTGAGCTTACACCTTATAAACTCCCCAAATATATATCTGTCAGGATATTTTCCCTGGATTACATTAGATAGATGATCAAATCGGATCATATTCACTTCATGGCCTTCAAAAAGAAACAACAGTTGAGAATCAAAGGACAAATAGGATATTTCATCTGTAACAATCGAGCTGCAGGAGAAAAGGCCAACAAAATTTTAAAGGAAATGAAATTCAAGCTTAGTTTCTTATGGAATTATTACCCCTGCGGGATTATCGTAGAAACAATATTAAGGAATAAAATATCCCCATATGCTCATGTGCCCAAGCCAAAAGTCGAGAAGTTCGCAAACCAGACATAGTGGGAGGAAAGAACTCTTCTAGACACAGAACACCAAACTCCCTTTTCCAGTATTTCATAGACCACTACTCCTCGGGAACTAGTAGAGAAAATACCCAGGAAAGATGTATCTCCCTCAGTTACGGAAGTCTCAATAGATGATTTCCAGGTTTACAGGAAAAGGCCCAAGATCAGTCATACACCTGACAGGTCTGGTGGAGAAGAGACTCAGTATACTACAGTCATGGAAGGTGAACATTCTCTTTTTTCCTTAGGAAGCCAACCAACAATGTCTACCTCCTCGTCGAAGAAGCAGGGTGATACAACATTAATGAACAGAGCTGTAGAGGAGCCTACAGGACTAAACCTCTTTGAGAAATATAACCTGATTAAGAAGAAAAATGAGATGCTGACAAAAAGTACCTATGCCAAATTTTGGAAACAAACAACCACAACCCAACATAGATTACTATATGATTTTGATACAGAGAAGGGGAGAATGAAAATGGCCTACTTTTAGGCACAAGTGCCTCAACCCAAAACAATTTCTGATTATAAAAGGGCAACGTTTGAGTTTGATGCTGCAGAAGTACACCCAGCTGATCAGATGGATTTGTAGAAACAGACTAGAGAAATGATCTTATCCACCTTGGCAAACACCTCCACAACTGCAGCTAAGTTACAAGTTTCCTTGAACAATGTCTAGACTCAGTAGAAACTCGAGAAGGTGTCCTCTTTGGCAAAGGATAACAAAATAAAGTCCCCGGAGGAACTGGTGCTCAGAATTGGATATGATCCATCCAATATAAAAGAAACAAAAGATATTGTCAAAAAGAAGAATGCAGAAATAGCCGCCCTGAGGAAACAATTGAAAATATCAGTTATTGAAGACCGACAGACTAAATAGATGGCCGAGACTGAAGGCTGGAAAGAAGATATGTTGAAGTTAATCATGGAGCAGAATGCTTAGATTAAAGAAATGGAAGCCGAGTTGGACAAGATAATTAAGGAAAAGGAGCAGAACATGCCAATGGCAGTCATACCATTGAATGAATTTCCTATCACAGGGGTCCATACAACAACGACAACATCAACCACTATAGGGGAAATTCTAGCAGTGACCTTAGTGACAGCTCCAGATGCAGCAAAGAAATTGTCAAAAGTGATGGAAGACATGACTCTGCAAGGGGCATAAATTAAAAAACTGGATGAAGAGACTAAGAATCTCCAAAAGATAAAGTCCACATTCCAGATCAGCTACAACACTGAGATGCATAAAGCAGAGAGGCTCAAATAGGAACTACAACAACTACAGAGGGAAACAATCATGGCTAAGACATTTTTCAGAGGCTAAAGAAAATATTTGGATGGACATTGGTCAATCAGTGACCGAGATATGGCCCCTAATACAAATTATGTTTGAACAACATGAGATTGTGTAGAGAGATAGATAGACCATCGACAAGATAAAGGGTGAATTGGGAGAAATGTCTACAAAGGAAAACAAAATCATCAGATTCTTAAATTCTAAATCAAAAGAAGAGATGGAAGCCTTGAAAATTGAAGAAAGAACTGAAACTATTCTTGAAGTCAAGAAAGTCTTGACCAAGAGGGGGATAATGATACAACTTGAGGAGAGAGTTCAGACAATGGATGTTGCAGTACATAGGTTTTTCAGAAAGGTCGACTCTTTGCAGAAGAAAGGTCTTCCAAGTTTATTTGTGATCAATGACAAGTTGATTACTCTCTCATACTATAAGAAAAAAAATCCCCACAGTGGCAAAGGATGGGTCCAAGTTTGAAGGCATACAGGGCAACATCACGAGAAAATCCTTCTTGGAAAATCTGCAATTAGACTAGAGTATTCATCATGAGATAAAGTATCTTTTCATCACCAAGCCCACGTTCGCTAAGTATAAAGAGACAGATGAGATATACCAAAGGTTGCTAAAAGTCACTATTCCTAGTCAGCAGATATGGGAATACCTATGTGACTTGATCGACTAAGAAGATGAGCTGTACATCCAAGTCAACACACAGAGAAGTCAAAGTCAATTTTATGACTCACCAACAGCTTTCCCGGAAATCAACATAAATAATTCGACATACCATTAGCATTTCATACAATTCTTTATTTTGTTATCTAGTTAGTTATATTTGGATTCTACCACATCCTTATCATTAAAGATAGGACTAAATTGTATTTTTCTCTATAAATACTTCAAACTTCAATGTATTGAGGGTTGATCTTTATGCCCAAGAAAGCTGTAAACTGTAATATTTTTGAAGAGATCTACCAGTAATAAAAAGGACGATTCATAGGATTCCCATGTGTTAGTGTTGGTGATGTTTACTCCTCTTCATTGAATGGTTTATCTTACTTAGTTATCATTTTTTTTCTATATTTGATCATTCAAAAGAAGTTAAAGTTGCATAATTTATCTTCGTATACTCTATTTATGGCATTTGAAGATCTAAATGTTTGTCTTCTGATATTGTGATAAAGAAATTCTTGAATGATTCTTTATTATAGTTGATTATCTCATCTATTTTTTCTATCCATCACTTTAATTCTCAAAGATCCAACATTTGCATTATCTTGCCCTGTGAAGAAACCTAATAAAAGTTGTTCTTTGATATCAAACCTTAACATAGACCCCATAGCCCAATGGATGCGTAAGCAATATTTCAACCATTTTATAAAATAAATAACAGAGTCATATTTATTTAACTATCCTAATATCTGAAACCTGAAACATATATAAACCTTACAGAGAGATCCCTCTTTGAAACTGGCAAGGCTAGATCCCAGTTTCGAAGTGGTTGGATAAAGTTACCTCTGATAAATGTCTTCTACCTCTTGACAACTTCTTGGAATTTACAGAGTGATAACACTGGATACGACGAAGGTGAGCCTCTGTCAAGTCTGTTGGTCTGCGTAGCTAGGCAGGTTCATCTCCTACTTCTATGTCCCCTACTAACAACGACGCAGTAGGCACCATGTGGATCGAACAAAGAGCCTATTGTACCCCTTTGAGCTCCACCTCGATCCTGTCAAACATTGTTTCCTATTTGGCTTTGCTTCACTGCAAGATGTCCTCTGAGGTGTCTGATATAGCGAAAAATGATAAGGTCAATGTCATTCACCATGAGCACAGTGTGGAATGGAGGTTTATTGGATTTTGACTTCTTTCGCGATGAGGGTTTCGTCGAGGAACCCTTTCTTTTCTTGGATGTTTCTATCTCTGTCAGGGGATATTTAGGTGGTGTTACTTCGCCCTGCTTCTACTTGTCTTCTTCCCCTTCATCCTTTTCTTTGTCTACTTCGTCACCTCCTCCCCCTTCAGGTGAATCTAGTGTAGTTTCCTTTGATGCGCTGCTCAATTCCTGTACCTCTTCCTTCTTTTTCTTCCTGCTATTGCTGGGTGCATCATATTCTCCACGAGTGACCATAGCGCTTACGATGAGGTCGGGGTTGGAGAGTTTTGTTTGGTCAACTCGTACAAGGAACTTTGTAGGCCATTCCTTGGTTATTTATTCCATGTCCTCATTTGTGAGCTTATAATAACTTTTTATATCCTCCTTACTTTCATCTCTACGCATAGTGATATATATGAAATGCCTATCTGCGCAGAACTTCGCAATTGGCCTAAACCTGTGCAGGGTATTCCATATCATGTGAGGGAAATATTCAATGGCCCTCTTCAGTTGTAGATAATAGGTGTGGAACATCGCATTTGACTTCCATTGATTATCCATGTCGCTTGAATACCATAGAATAGTGAACTTCGCATCTAGTGGTTCAGACGACTCAATTTCAGGGAAGGTCGCTCCTTTTGGCAGCTCCCAAGAAATTAAGGAAATGAGGATCAACAACCAACTGAAAAAGAACTTGTAGACCTGATCCTGAGCTTCGTGAAAATATTTCTCTAATTGGTCGACGACAAACCACGTGACCTGGATTGGCCTATTATTCCTGATGAGCTTACCAATGATCAACTGGAAAGCTAGGCACACTGTGCCATTATGGATGGAGGCTACCTTATAGCCCCGCTTCCCCTTATCCACATTGCAAAATGTTTCTTTTATTTTCTATGCCAGGGCGTGAGCTACAACCTTCCCTGGGTAAACGTTCTGTGGGTTTGGTCCTTGCATGATCAATCTGGTGATCCGCTGGATCAACATCAGATCTATTGTGATGCACCTGTCCAACCATAGGTAACCTCCATGGAAGCATGAAAACATGAGTTTAATGCATGCGTTAACCTCCTGATATCTGCCAAAGTGTGGTAACTTCATTACAATAAGAATGGCGGACCTCACAATGTCCATGGTCCATGGATGGGGGATTATCTTCGATTTCTTCTCCATTGTCTTGGTCAAATACTTGTGTGGTGTAAGAATTACATAGTTCTTGTGATCTCCCAAGTTGAAGTCACTGATCTTTAGCGTCATAATCCTCTCCAACTGTGGTCCTACTATGCGTATCCCCTTCGGAAGGTACGTAGTGATTAATGTGTAGTCGAAGTCCCTTGGGACACTGTCACAAATCACCGTGCTAGCCAGAGGTGAGATGTAGTCGGGCATGATTGATGGGATGAGCTTCACATTCACCAAGTCATAATGATGCTTGGTTTGTTTCTCTGTCGCAGTTCAGGAGGGCCCAGATCAACGTGCAGCCGATGGGGATGCTTGCACTCCTCTTGTCGATGAATCTTGTGCTCCTGCGGACATGACCTTTTCAGCCATGAGGTCTATGAGAATATCTTCGACGGATTTCTCTACTACGTTAAAGTCACCTGAAATACACGCTCGAGATCTGATATCTTTGGTCAGTGAACAAATAATCAAGGTAGCAGAACGGATGGCGAGGTCTCAATAAGCACAATGTGGTAATAATCAGCTCTCTGTGGGCTTGAATAATCATAATTGGAAAAAGTGTCCATCGTAAGACATCCGACAGACTAAATAGACAATGTCGTAACAAACTCCTCCAATGGGTAGGAGTGCCTCAATAAATGCAATTCCATCTGTTATGGCACGGTCCCAACGGTCCAACGATGATCTTTCCGGAAATAACTGTGTTTCTATCTATTCTGGAGCATCATCCTAATGGTGAGGATGCATCCAACAGTCATATTTCTCTTCCATGACGAAGTGACAGTGTGCGTTGTTCTTCTATTCTGGTGATGATGAAACAACCCTACCTCAGTAGGGTCTTCTTAACCTCTCGCTCTTCGGATCTTCCTATTTCCCTGAGCCAAAAGGGCTCTTTAGCTCCCAATGGAACCTTCAATGCTTATAAAACCATAGGTCCTTCTTAGAAGTTATGCCCACGCGAACAAGCACTAGGTGTGAACCCCTATTTTGCATGATTGTCTTAGCCCAAATGGCTCTTCAAGTTTCGTGAGTTTGCGTTTCATGATTTCTGGATTCCTGTTGCGAGTCGCCTTGACTCCTCCAATTACTAAAACCCTAAAATGGGATAATGGTCCTTAGCTCCTCCCTTATGCTTTCATCATATGACCTCCAGCCAAAGCCTGGGGCCTCTCCTCCGAGCGCGTCGGTATTTCATGACTTACAGGTTCACGATGCAACTCTTCTCTTTTTCCTGAAGTCCGAACTTGCGACTTCCTCTCCACAGATCAACAGTCCTGAACCTCCTAAGATCTGATGGTCTAGTTCGCATTGGGACTTCGCGTATCGGGGATTCTTGAAAATAGATTCCTCCACACTACCGACTTCCGAAATGTTGATATCTCAGACCGCCCAATCAACAACTCTCGTTCGTCCAGATCTAACAGCTGCTAATCCTCCTGAGCTTGTGAGTGTTGAAAGACACTCAGAACCTCCCCGTTGATCCACTGGATCCAACGGTCCATGAATATCTGTGCTTCACCCTCTGAGAAACTCAACCGTTCGTTCAAGTTCTCAAAGATTCTTGGCCAAATAACTTGGCATCCTTCCTCCTGAGATTGGTTTCTACGAGGTGACTTCAACCCTAGTCCTTCCTTTGAAATTTCCAAGTCTCTATCATTCCTAAGCTTGAATCTTGCTGCAAACTCACAAATTTTAAGGGATTCTTTCATGCACTCCTTGCAGCCTTCACGATAATCTATGACTATCTGAAATCTTCCAACTCCATGCACTCCTTGCAACAACAGTTCTTCAACCACTCACCTGGTTGGAAAAAGTCTAAGAATTCAACCTGGCCTATGCACACCTTGCACGTCTCTGTGCTATACTTTCACTTTTGTTGGTATGAGGACAACTCTATCTCTCCTGATCTTTTCTGAGGTAAAACTCAGAATCCTGTCAATGCACTCCTTGCGGACCTTCATTGCACTCTTTGCATGAATTTTCAGGAAGATAAACAATTGAAACTCATACTCTTCCTCTCACGGACTTCATACATTCAACATGAAATCATACACACAAAGCATTGAAACAAATGCATAACAGAGCATATAAGAAAACTGTAAACATATCATTCAGTAGATGCAACCAGTATTCATAACAACACCATGAAATTGAGTCAAGGCATTCTTATATTAAATCAAGTCCTTATGTACATGGGTTATATAACAACAACTATTTGTTGATACAACTTCTAGAGTTTCTGTTCTCCTATGCTCTCCTCTGCTCTCTTTCTCTACAAATTACAATGAGAATCATGATACATTACAATACATATGAGGGATATTTCTTGAGTTTTCCCTCCTACAGATCTAAGCTATCTTATTGAATTAAAATATCTACAACTACTTTACATTGATTACATTAATTGTCTACAACCGACAGATGAGAGAAATTCTCAAGATCTGTGTTACAATTCCCAAAAAATTTAAGAGAACTTGTGTCTCTCCAGATATTACATTAATTTGCCATCCTTTTGAAATTTAAAATATCTCAAAAATGTGCATTGGTGCATATCCAACTGTCCTCCTCTTGCGCTTGCTTGTGATGGTCCTGCATCATACTCCTCTGGCTGAAAAATTCACGAACTCCCGTCCATGAGCTCCTGCATCGCCTGTCCATGTTTATGGATATCTTCTTCTATTTCCCAACTAGCATCTTCAATCGGGTGTCCCTTCCACTTTACCAAATATTCGAAATATGTCTTTCTCTGGGTCTTCTTACCAACTCTCTGATTAATGATCCTTTCCATTTGTGGCTTTTCAGCTACAGGCATCTGTTTGACCCACTAAACTTCCTATTGATTCTCTTCCCCATATGCTTCATCTACTCTGTAAGGATACAAATATGCTACGTTGAATATGGGTGATATGCCCACATCATATGGCAATTATATCTCATAAGAATTTTCCTCAAGTTTTCTCAGAATCTTACACGACCCTATCTTTTTCATCTTCAGCTTATTATATGTTCCCCTTGAGAACCTTTATTTTGTTATATGTGATAAGACTATATCTCTAACTTCAAAATAAATCTCTCTCCTATACTGATCTTCTCTGTGCTTGTATTCCTGGTTGGAACTCTACAACCACTCTTTAATCTTACTGTGGGGCTATTGCATCTCTACTGCAAAATCTTCCGCTCCAACACTCCTGAGCTCATTCTTCTCTAAGTCTCTAAAACTTAGATACTCCTCTTGGTTTCATTCCATACATTATCTGAAATGGGCTCTATCTTGTGCTCCTATTAGGTGAGTCATTATATGAAAATTCCTCTTATGGAAGAATCTGATCTGACTGACTATGATGTTCAATGACTAAACTTCTCAATAAGTCTCCCAAACTTCGATTTACTACCTCATTATGTCCATCCGTTTGATGGTGATATGCTGAGCTAAAAGATAAAATTGTCCCCATCTTTTTCCATAGTGTCCTCTAGAAATGACCAACAAATTTGGTGTCTCTGTCCGAAACAATACTCTTGGGTAAACCATGAAGTCAAACAACTTCTTTGAAAAACAGGTTTGGAATGTGTGTTGCATCACTGGTTTTCTAACATTGTCAAAAATGTGCCATTTTTGAGAATCTGTCAACTACCACGAATATGGAATCACAACCTCTTTATGTCCTCGAGAGTCCTAACAAAAAATCCATTGTTACCGCATCCCACGACCTCTCTGGTATTGACAATGGTTGATACAACCTTATATTTTGTCTTTTCCCCTTTACGTGTTGGCAAATTCTACATCTGTTGAAAAATTTCTTGACATCTATCCTCATTCCTGGCCAATAATACAAACTATTTAGTTGTGCAAATGTCTTGTCAAGGCCGAAGTGTCTAGCGAATCCCCCACTATGATTTTCCTTCAAAAGGTTTTCTCTCATATAACTCTTTAGGATACACAATTGATTTCCTTTGAATAGAAATCCATCCTAGATCAAGTATTCAATCCATTGGCTTCGGTCTCTTAGAACAGGATTCTCACATGCTTCATAAGCATCCTTGAAATCTGAATCATCTTTGTACATGTCCTTAAGGTTGTCAAAACCTAATTTTTTCACACAAAACTCCTGTAGAATCAAACAATTCCTGCTCAATGCATCAACAACCTTGTTCACATTTCCAGAAATGTGCTTTGTAAAAAAATTATTTTTCTGCATAAATTCAACCCATTTTGCATGTTTCTGGTTTAGTTTTTCCTATCTAGTTATAAACTGTAAGGCCTGCTTGTCTCTATACAAAACGAACTCTTTGGGAACCAGGTAGGGCCTTCGTTTCTTCAATTCTTGTATGATTTCATAAAAATCTTTATCATACATGGAATAATTCATTTTGGCATCATTCAACTTCTCACCGAAGTATGCAACTGCTCTATTGTCTTGACTTAAGACTGCTCCAATCACAAATCCACTTGCATCACATCTCACTTGAAATGTCTTACTAACATATGGTAGAACTAGAACTGGTTGTTCAATTATCTTCTCCTTTAACAACTTGAAGCTTTTCTCTGCTTCCTCTGTCGAATGAAAATATTTATGTCTTTTCTTGACTATGTCCATCATTGGCACACAAATTCCACTAAAATTTCTAATGAAATTTCTATAAAAAATCGCTAATCCATGGAATATTCTGACTTCAAAGATATTCCTTGGCGATGACCATTATTTGGTTTCTTTTACCTTCTCAGGATCCATATTCAACTCATTCAAAGAGATCACGAACCCCAAATAAATGAGTTTCATCTTCATGAAAGACGATTTCTTCATATTTATCAGCAACTTCTCTTGCTATAACCTCCTCATCACTAGAGTTAAATGTCTCAAATGTTCTTCCTCAGTCTTACTGAAGATCAGTATATCGTCAAGATATACAATTACAAAATTCCCAATAATATCTTTCAAGACTTCATTCATCAATCTTATGAAAGTACTTGGTGCATTCGTCAAACCAAATGGAATGACAAGACATTCATACAACCCTTCATTCATCTTGAATTCATCACCTTCCCTCACTCTAATCTGATGATATCCATTCTTCAAATCAATTTTTGAAAAAAAGTTTGCCCCACTCAAGAAATCCATCAAGTCATCCATCCTAGGTAAAGGAAATCTATACCTGATGGTGATTTTGTTTATATCCCTCGAGTCTGTACACATTCTCCATCCACCATCCTTATTCGGACTTGACACAGTTGGCACAATGCATGGACTCAAGATTTCTCTAATCAACCCTTTCTCCATCAAGTCCTGGACTTGCTTATTAACTTCTTCATTCTCCTGCGGCATCAATATGTACGCTTCTTTGTTTGGTAAACTCACTCCTAGTATAAGTTCAATGTGATGGATTATACTTCTGATGGGCAACAACGAACAAGGTAAATCGTCCACCACTATATCAACAAAATTCTCTAGCATTTCCTAAATTTCCTCTGGTAGATAATCTATTGAGGTACTGGTCAAGATGACTCTAGGTTTTCTCACCACAACAAACTGAATTTCTTTATCTTTCTTAAATTCATTCAAAATTTCCTTCCCACTCATGAGAAGTAATTATTTCTTGTTTCTTCTTTCACCTTCTTGTCTTCAATTGGAAGCAACATATGCGTCCTACCATTCTTCTCCAAGGTGTATGTGTTCTTTCTTCCTTCATGAATAACATTCCTGTCATATTGCCAAGGCATCCCCCAAAAAATATGAGAGACATCCATGGGAATAACATCACGTAAGATCTCATATCTGTATCCCCCTATCTTAAATTCAACTAAACATTTTTTTGTGACAGTTACCTGATGTCCTTTTTGTAACCACGAAACTTTGTATGGGCTTGGATGTGCAACTATTTCCAATTCCAGCTTCTCCACCATCTCTGTGGATACTACATTATCCGTTCTTCCACTGTCAACAATTACCTTTCATACCCTATCCTTGGTTTTGCAAGCATTTCTGAACAAACTGTTCTTTTGGACTGGATTCTCCATCTCTTTCTCTGGCTTCAAGAGAATTTTCCTCATCATTAAGGATATTCCACCTTCTACATCTTCTGCCTCAAAATTTTTCCTTTACACTTGATCCATATGGATATCGGTGGCCACCCACCTTTTCCATCTGGCTCAAAATAGTTTTCTGACAATTTTGGCAATTTACTATTTTTAGCAGTTTTAACTTCCGAGGCCATTTTGAGGGCCTAAATGAATTTTTTTTCAGTATCAAGATACTTAATGATATACAAATGCATGCTTGAGCCCCTAAAATGAATCTCCTCGATGATACCTTTCTAACGGGCTATCACATGCCTAAAACAGAGATCATATGCAAAAGTTACGACCTCGGGAAGTTGATGTACTAACTTACCCAAACGGGGCCCACATGACTTTTGGCGCTTCATCTCCTAGGGTTATGTTTTTGGATGTATAGGGTTTTTGGAATTATTTATTATTGTAAAAATTCCTTCAGAGCCTCATTGTAACCCTCTTCTTGCGAATGCGCACTACCGTCACATCTCTTCTAAGAGATAAGTCGCCACCATTCCAGCAAGCTTGTTTCCACTGCATTTTACAATTTCAGCTTATTTCGTTATTGAATAGAAAACTAGTTTTACTGTATCTCTGTTATTTTGTGTTAAGCACCTATTAATAATCTGTATTCATTTCATTCTTCTCATAAAATATGGATTAGTGGTATCAGAGCGGTTTGCTCCTTGTCGTTTTAATGCATGTCCCCAACGAGGTCGGAGTACAAAGAGTTGGGTCTCGAGATTGTTTCTCTTGAGGATAGAATCTCTCACACGCCCAAGTGACCTCCCATGGCAGGAGAAAATAAATATGATGGCATAGGATATCCTTTCAAAATATTGATTGAGGAATCCCTCATGCAACAAAGGAATGAGATGATGGATAGTTTCGCACAAATCCTTCGACGACTACCAACATGCGATGCATCTTCTTTGAATGGAGGCGTCGCCCCCTTCAAGGTACAAATAAACTTTTATATTCCTATATTTGAAGGTTATATAGATGTAGATGTTGTAGACAAGTGTTTGAATCTACTAGAAGGATATTTTTCTGTTCATAAATTTTTGAATAGATAAAAGATTACTTTTGCGCTCCTCAAAGCCATTCCCCATGTCAAAGATTGGTGGGAAAATTTCTGTGAGAAAAAGAAAAAAGCGAAAACCTCATTATTTTCAGTCATGACCACCTGGGAATCCTTCAGGGATTCTATTAAGGAACAATACTACCCTGTCGAAAGTTATGATGACCTGTATACCAAATGGACCACACTGCGGCAAGAAAGAGACCAAGCAGTGCCAGATTTCATAAATATCTTCAATACCTTGGGCACCAAGTTGGGTATCAAAGATTCAGAGAGACATCTAGTGCTAAAGTATCGCAGTGCTATGCATAGATACATCCAGATTGAAATGGAATCTCTGTTCATCTCATCCTTGGGTGTGGCCTACTGATATGCCATCAAAATTGAGAAGAAGGTCAAGGAAAAGACGCGACAATTTGGGCCTGGGAACCCCTCACAACAAAAGAGAGGAAAGGGTGGCCCCAACCCATCGAACAAAGGAAAAAACAAATATGGATAGTATCAGGACAACCAGTACAATCCACAAGCAAATAAGGACACCAGAAAGACAAAGAAAGATACTGGGAAGTGGTGCGACTTCCATAAGAGCCCTTGGCATAACACTGTTGACTCTCGATCAAAGCAGTCTTTGGTGGCCAAAGTGAAAGCCTATGAATCAAATGCAGATTCTGACTCTGAGACATAACCAAAAAGGGGAAGATGGATCATTGAAATGGAACCCATTGCCACCGTTTATACCACCAAGCTCTAGCCTAGTGAACCAGACGAGCTAGAAGAAGGAGAGCACCTCTTCCATTCACAGATGTGGGTAAAAGGAACCCCGCTGCACTTCATCATTGATAGTGGTAGCCAGAAGAACCTCATCTCAGCAGAGGTCATCAAGCGGCTAGCCCTGCAAATAATTCCACACCCACAACCTTACACCATTGGATGGCTCCTCCAAGGAAGCGATCTCCGCGTCAGCCAACTGTCGTACGACATCAAGCCCTTCAAAGATGATGTATTGTGTGATGTTGCTCCTCTCGAAGTTTGTGATGTTCTTTTGGGCCAACCTTATTTATGGAAATGTCATGCTGTATATGAGTCTAGGCCTTGTAGTGTTATTATTACTTTGAATAGGAAATTGTACAGGATACCCAAGGCAGTCCCACCTAGTGCTATTTCCTTGATCTATACTAAGTAATGCAGGAAGGTCATCTCTCAGACGAGGAAGTTTGTCTTCTTCATGATTCTCTCTTAGAATAAACAAAAGATCGCAGCCACATCCAAGGTCTATGTGGACGACCTCTCCACACAACAGAAGTAAGTATATAAGTTCATGGAACAATACTTGAATATCTTCTCCTCACCTACAGGGGTACCTCTGCACTACCAGCTCAAGCACCCCATCAATCTGACCCCCAACACACTACTGCCCAATGGGTCAGTCTATCATCACTCGTTTTTAGAGAATGAGGAGATTTAGCGACAGATCCAATAAATTCTCCACAAGGGGAACATCTGCCCCAACTCATCACCTTGCAGGAGCCCATTCATGTTGGTATAGAAGAAAGATGGAACCTGGCGACTCTGTATTGATTACCGGGCTCTGAATAAAATCACTATCAGAAATTGGTACCCGATTCCCTGAGTCGATGACCTCCTTAATCAACTCATCGGGGCCAAATACTTCAGTAAGATTGATCTGAAGTCTGGCTACCACTAGGTCCCGATAGAATAGACAGAAGTATGGAACACTGCCTTTAAGTCAAAGGAAGGACTTTTTGAATGGTTGGCCATGCCCTTTGGTTTGAAAAATTCTCCAACCACTTTCATGAGGATGATGAACGATATCCTGCGACCATTCACCAATACTTTTGTAGTGGTGTATTTGGATGAAATTCTAATTTACAACAAGACTTGGGCCGAACACTTGCAGTATATTCAGCAGGTTCTGCACACCCTGCGACAGCACAAGCTATACGCCAACCTGGAAAAATGCTCCTTCGGCATGGATAGGGTCCATTACCTGGGATACATTATTGATCAGCATGGTGTACATGTGGATCCAACCAAGATCCAATTCATCTGTGACTGGCCAGCCCCAACAACACTCACTGAGCTTCAAAGCTTCTTGGGACTTTGTAATTTCTACCACAGGTTCATGTTGGGTTTCTCCCATATTGCATGGGCCCTCAACCAAATAAACAGGGGTGGTGGTAAGGAAACAATTGCGTGGGGCCAGTCCCAACAACAAGCGTTCGATGATTTGAAGAAACGCTTGTGCTTAGCCCCAGTACTTTCACTACCATACCTACAACATCCCTTTGAGATCGAGACAGATTCTTCAGATTATGCTGTGGGCACCGTTTTCACTCAACACGACCACCCCGTGGCCTATCATAGTGAGACATTATCAGATACTGTCCGTAATTACCCTACTTATGACAAATAAATGTACTCCATTGTGAAAGCATGCTTCTAGTGGAGACATTACATTCTTGGGAAGGAGACAATCATCCACACTGATCATAAGCCATGACAGTTCATGCAGACACAGGGAAAATTGCAGAATGACTGCCATCAAAAGTGGTCCACATTCTTGCAAAAATTCCACCTCAACATCAATTATAAAAGAGGAAGCACCAATCACATCGTTGATTTCCTCAACAGAATTCCAGTCACGACACTCACCACGGTGCTAGAATCTTGCAGCCCTGCGACATATGGATGGCCCCAACTTTATGAGACAGACCCTGACTTCGCCACCACCTGCCAAATGTTGGGTGCAAATGCAGTTTTCGATAATTTCCATCTTCAGGATGGGTTGTTGTGTTGTCTGGGCCATATCTATGTTCCATCAAGGGAGCGAGTGAAGATGATATGGGAATCCCACTACAGTCGGGTGGCACGACACTTTGACATCAAAAAGACAGTGGCGATGCTACATAAACATTTCTACTGGCCGAAACTTTGACAGGAGGTCAGCATGTATATCAGGTCCTGCACTACCTGTGCTATTTCCAAACTCACCACTAAGAAATAGGGCCTGTACACCCCTCTTCCTAGTCCTGATAGGCCATGGGAGTCCATCTCAATGGACTACATGTCAGGCCTCCCATCCACCAAGCGGGGAAATGACTGTGTTTTTGTGGTTGTTGATTTCTTTTCTAAGATGGTGATTATGGTTGCCTATAAGAAGAGCATCACAACAGAGGCCATTGCCAATCTCTTCTTTGAATGATTCTGGGTACATTTTGGAATCCCACAAACCATTGTCTTAGATCAGGATAGTCGATTTCTCAGCACATTCTGGTCGAGCCTCTCGTCACTGTTGGACACCAAGCTCACCAAATCCATGGCCTTCCACCCCCAGACAGATGGCCAAACTGAGGTTTTAAATTGAATGATTGTGCATATCCTTCACATGTATAATTCAAAGCACCCTCACACATGGGATGAGAGCCTTCCCTATTTCTAGCATAGCTACAACCGAGCCTTGCATATCTCAACCGACCACAACCCCTTTCAAGTGGGGCTGGGATTCCAACCATTGGGTCCCATAGATGTTGCACTTCCCCTTGCGGTCACCTCGACTGACTCATATCCTTCTCCAACTTAATATGACAAAGCCACTCGGTTCATTGAAAGGATCTAGCACATCGGCCAACAGGTTCAGGATATCCTACAGAAGTCGAATGACAAGTACAAACAACGCCATGATCAACATCGGGTGCCACATAATTTTCAGGTGGGCGACAAAGTTTGGTTGCACTTGCAGAAAGAATGCCTTACAGGACCCCATAGGAAGCTTCACCCACTCAGTTATGGACCGTACACGATCACCAAGTCCATGGGGGATAATTATTTTGAGCTCAACATTCCTCCTTTCCTTGGCTTGCACCCAATGTTCAACGTGGATCGCCTTCGCCCTTATTTCCCACCATTATTTGACACCTCAGAAGTAGCAAAACAACTGACACCAATAGAGCTCAAATCCGACTGCATACAATAGGAATCCAATGATTAGATTGTGGACAGACAGATCAAGGTCACTCGACAACAAAGGATCCATCTTTATCGAGTCGTCAAAGCAAGGCAGCTCCTGCACCAAGGCAAGTGGCTCACCCGGGTCCAAATTCAACAGAAATTTCCTCATCTAATGGGGGACCTCAATGCAATGGAGACCATTTATTCCTAAGGAGGGAGGATTGATCCATATGGATATCAGTGGCCACCCACCTTTTCCAACTGGCTCAAAACAATTTTCCGACAATTTTGGAAATTTACTATTTTTAGCAGTTTTAACTTCCGGGGCCATTTTGAGGGCCTAAATGAAGGTTTTTCGGTATATAGATTCTAAATGATAGTTGAAGGCATGATTGAGCCTCCAAAATGAATCTCCTCGACGATACCTTTCCAACGGGATATCACATGCCTAAAATGGAGATCGTATGCAAAAGTTACGACCTCGGGAATTTGATGTACTAACTTACCCAAACAGGGCCCACATGACTTTTGGCGCTTCATCTCCTAGGGTTAGGTTTTTGGATGTCTAAGGTTTTTAGCATTCTTTCTTATTGTAAAAAGGACTTCAAAGCCTCATTGTAACCCTCTTCTTATGAATGCGCACTTCCGTGACATCTCTTCTCAGAGATAAGCTGCCACCATTCCAACAAGCTTGTTTCTGTCGCATTTTACAGTTTCAGCTTATTTCGTTATTGAATAGAAAACCAGTTTTACTGTATCTCTGTTATTTTTTGTTAAGCACCTGTTAATAATCTGTATTCATTTCATTCTTCTCATAAAATCCATATCAACACTTCTAAAATTTGAGCTTCGCCTCCTCCATTCCTTTTCCTATCGGTACATTCAAAAGACTTATGTATGATATTTCCACAGACAAAACAATGTATTTCACCTCCTCTGCCTCTTCCTCTTCCTCTGGCTCGAGGAAAAGTGTTCCTATTGGCATACTGTCCTCCTTGTGAGCTTCCTCACCTTTTTGGGTGATTATGAGGTTTCTTTTCTTCATCCTTGGGATTTTGTACTCTGTCCTAGGAAATTTCTTTGCCTTTGCTCTGACTTCTACCTCTGCCCCTTTGACCTTTCTTTTGGGCCAATTTTACTTCTGACTTTGAAGTAATATGATAAGCATATTCCACATTCTTTATTTTCACCATGCTCATCCCATATTGAATCTCATATCTCAGGCCATTCATGTATCTATAAACTTTTTCATTATCACTTTCGCGATGACCGACTCTAATGTTGAGTCTATAAAATTCTTCAGTGTATTCCTTCACTGTCATCCCTTTCTATCTCAAATTATGCATTCTTCGAAACATAATAATTTGGTAATCTCTAGGTATAAACTTGGCTTTAATCTTTTCTACCATCCTATCCCAGCTTTTGATTCTTTGTTTGTCTTTGCAACACCTATCAGCCTATTGTTCATCCCACCACAGTGTTGCATGCCCTTTCAGTCTAATGATTGCATGATTTATTTTCCTATCTTCTTCGATATTCTCATAATCAAAGTATTTATCCAGATATCTAAACCAATATAGAAGCTCCTCAACGTCTAAGTTGCCTTCATACATTGGGATGTCCATTTTTTCTCTGGCCCCTATTCTTGCAACAACTTTGAATAAACGTTCCTCTGCAATATCTTTGGCTACAAATTATTCTTCAACTCCAGCTTCATTTTTTCTTTCAACCTCACTGATATTTCCAGTATCAGGTGTTCACTTCTATGTTGTTTCCATAACATCCAATCGAGAACAAAGTTTTCTCATTTCCCTTTCCATAACTGGATCAGGAAAGGTTATTTCTTGATGTCTTCTCGGCGACATTATTTCAATCTGTCCACGTAGAATTCAAATCACAACTATCCTCTGTATTCCTTCTACATAAAATAAAATTTGTTAGCTATGATACCACCTGACGCAACATCCCTACCTCAGCAGGGTATGCTTGACCTCTCGGTCTTCAGATCTTCCTATTTCCTTGAGCCAAAATGGATCTTTAGCTCCCACTGGAACCTTCAATGCATATAAAACCAGAGGCCCTTTCAGTCTAATGATTGCGTGATTTATTTTCCTATCTTCTTCGATATTCTCATAATCAAAGTATTTATCCAGATCTCTAAACCAATATAGCAGCTCCTCAACGTCTAAGTTGCCTTCATACATCGGGATGTCCATTTTTTCTCTGGCCCCTAATCTTGCAACAACTTTGAATAAACGTTCCTCTGCAATATCTTTGGCTACAAATTATTCTTCAACTCCAACTTCATTTTTTCTTTCAGCCTCACTGATATTTCCAGTATCAGGTGTTCGCTTCTATGTTGTTTCCATAACATCCAATCGAGAACAAAGTTCTCTCATTTCCCTTTCCACAACTAGATCAGGAAAGGTTATTTCTTGATGTCTTCTCGGCGACATTATTTCAATCTATCCATGTAGAATTCAAATCACAACTATCCTCTGTATTCCTTCTACATAAAATAAAATTTGTTAGCTTTGATACCACCTGACGCAACATCCCTACCTCAGCAGGGTATGCTTGACCTCCCGGTCTTCAGATCTTCCTATTTCCTTGAGCCAAAATGGATCTTTAGCTCCCACCGAAACCTTCAATGCATATAAAACCAGAGGTCCTTTCTTAGAATTTATGCCCATGCGAACAAGCACTAGGCATGAAACCCTATTCCATGTGACCACTGACTTAGCCCAAATGGCTCTTCAAGTTTCACGACTTCGCGTTTCACAATTTCGGGATTTCTGCTACGAGTCGCCCCGATTCCTCCGATTCCCGAAACCTTGAAATGGGATAATGGTCCTTAGCTCCTCCCTTATGATTTCACCATATGAATAATAACCAAATCTTGGGGCCTCTCCTCTGAGCGTGTCAGGATTTCGTGACTTATGAGGTCACAATGCAACTCTTCTCCTTTTCCTAAAGTCTGAACTTGCAACTTCCTCTCCATATATAGACGGTCCTAAACCTCCTAAGATCCGACGGTCTAGATCGCGTCGGGATTTCACGTATCGGGGATTTCCGAAAACAACTTCCTCCACACTTTCGACTTCCAAAATGATGATATCTTAGAGCACCCAATCAATGACTCTCATTCCTCCAGATCTAATGGTTGCTAATCCTCCTGATATTGCGAGTGTTGAAAGACACTCAGTCTTAACCTCCCTGCTGATCCAGTGGATCCAATGGTCCACGGATATCTGTGCTTCACCCTTTGAGAAAATCAACCGTCCGTTCAAGTTCTCAAATATTCCTGGACAAACAACTTGGCGTCCTTCCTCCTGAGCTTGGTTTCTGTGAGGTGAATTCGACCCTCATCCTTCCTTTGAACTTTCCAAGTCGCTATCCTTCCCAAGCTTGAATCTTGCTGCAAACTCACAAATTTTAAGGGATTCTTGCACGCACTCCTTGCGACCTTCACGATAATCTCTGTTTATCTGAAATATTCCAAATCTATGCACTCCTTGCGAAAAAAGTTCTTCAACGACTCACCTGGTTGGAAAAAGTCTAAGACTTCAACTTGGCTTGTGCACACCTTGCACGACTCTATGCTATACTTTAACTTCTATTGGTATGAGGACAACTCTATCTCTCTTGATCTTTTCTGAGGTAAAAATCAGAATATCGTCAACACATTCCTTGCGGACCTTCACTACACTCTTTGCAGGAATTCTCAGGAAGAGAAAAAATTTAAACTCATACTCTTCCTCTCACATACTTCATACATTCAACATGAAATAATACACACAAAGCATTGAAACAAATTCATAACAGAGCATATAAGAAAACTATAAACATACCATTCAATAGATGCAACCAATATTCTTAAAAAAACCATGAAATTGAGTCAAGGAATTCTTATATTAACTCAAGTGATTCTATACATGGGTTCTATAGCAACAACTATCTTCTTATACAACTTCTACAGTTTCTGTTCTCCTATGCTCTCCTATGCTCTCTTGCTTTACAACTTACAATGAGAATCATGATACATTACAATACATACGAGGGATCTTTCTTGAGTTTTCCCTCCTACATCTCTAAGATATCTTATCGAATTAAAACCTCTACAGTTAATTTACATTGATTACATTAATTGTCTACAACCGACAGATGAGAGCAATGCTCAAGATCTGTTTTACAATTCCCCAAAAATTTAAGAGCACTTATGTCTCTCAAGATATTACATTAATGTGCCATCCTTTTGAAATCTAAAATATCTCCAAAATGTGTGTTGTTGTGTATCCAACTGTACTCCTCTTGCGCTTGCCTGCAATGCTCTTGCATCAGGCGAGGTTCAAGTTCTGCAATCTTTCCTTCTGCGAAGTCCTCTCTGGAACCTCTTGCAATTTTTCTATCTTTTCTTTCTTCTTACTGAGCTTTCTAGCTTTCTTTCCTATGATCTGCATCTCTAGATTCCTCTTTGCATTCTTGTTCTTATATTCTCTTGGCATAGTAACTTCACACAACTGAGGGTGTTTCACAGGGTTCGACGGTAATACTTCTTCTCTTACTGTTTCTGGAGTATATTCTCTACTCTCCTGTATGGATAAGTTCTCTAAGTCTTCTTGCATTTTTTCAACTTTGTCAGCTAGGTCTCTGGCCCTCAGTTACTTCAAATTTTCCTCCTATTCTTTTACTAAGCGATCTATTCTCTTAGCCATGAAATCCCTTAATTCTTTCTTTTTCTGTTCTAGAGCTTCCTCTTCTTCTTTCCTTCGGATATGATCTTTCTTAATCGAAGTATTTCCTAGCAAAAGTGCAAGGGGGTCGCTGTTCTCAACAAAATTAATGACCTTGAATTCTTCTTCTGTCGATGATCTGTGAGAAATCATAAGTATTCCACATAAGGTTATTATATTTCCTTTAAACAATCCTATTCCTCCCAATCAGGGAACTATAATAGGATTTCCTAAGATTTCCCAAGTACTTTATGTCATAATGTTCACATGTGTTTCTGCATCCAATACACAGTCTATGTTGAAGTCTCCTATTCTTGCTTCTATGCACTCTTTCTCTTTTAAAATATCTGATAAACTGATGTCTCTGGGATCATTCAGTGTTTCTTTCATATGCAATAATATAGCCTCTGATTCTTTCTGGTTCTTTAGAATATTCTTAGTCTCTTGGTCTTCCTCAGGGTTTTCTTGTGTCATATTCATCTTTTCAACTTTAGCAGTCATTCTAGGGTAGTCCAAAACTTCATGGCCTATGGATTTACAACAAAGACAAATAAGACCTTTACCAGGGCATTCCTTAGCAATATGTCTCGGTCTTCTACAACTATAACAAAGAGTCAATCCTCTCTTTCTCTTAAACGATACCCAACATTTCCTGTATTGTGCACTGGGATCACAGTGATGGACCTGCAAAAAAATGTTTCTAGGATCCTGCATCCACTTGTTAGTCCAACAATTCTTTCTATGCATAGGAATAACATATCTTTCACTATTTATATCAGATCTATTAATATCATATCTTCTTTCTTCGAGTTGTGCCCTAGTTTTCAGACTAGGACCAAATCTATCAAACATACCTATATCCATTCTTTCGAAAAAAAAAATTCCACTTATCTTACCTTTATTAGAGAATAAGGATTTAAGATCTTACCTATTTTCTTTAGATTGGACTTCTTTTCTTAGCACATAGCTTCACAAGTCAAGTAGAGTACTGCGCACTACAACCACAGATCTATGCACCGAGCTTTCTCTTTTCTTTAGTTCCCAACAATCATAGTTTCAAGTCTCGACAATGGAACCATTTGTTGGCATAGGGGCAGACCTAGGGTTCAATGCTTCAACAACGCACCAACAAAACCCTAACTACCAACCCTTTCGACAACACCTGCGAAAGAAGATGAAGTCTCACCTGAGGTAGAGGCAGGGGGGGTTGCAGGACTCAAGTGTATACAACCTAGCCGGGACACAGATCTGTGATCATAATACTTAACAGAGCACTTAACAATTAACATTCATTATCATTTAACCCTTATTCACATCGCAGGTAAAACCTTAATTTTAGAACAACGCAGTATTCTACAAGATCTATCACATCCAAGCACTTAGCACATATAAAGAGAGTATATCTAGCATTCATTCACATTACTAAGCACTAAGATACTATATCAGATGCATCTAGCATACATAAAAATGAAAACACTAAGCATAAATCACATCAATCACACAAATCAACCAGAACACATGATATACGTGGTTCACCCCCAACGATGGGCTACGTCCACCAACTCTTCATCTTATTTATTATCTTCTATCAATCTCGTTACATGCACAGAGCCTCAAAACCAACTCCGCATAGGACAGGAGATTTGCGCGCACCTTACCAGATCCTCCTTCCCTGAGTTAGGTCACAACATAAATCCTTCTTACACAATCTTCTTATAATCTTCTTACAATCACTTGCACTTAGCTCTGCAAGTCTTAACACAAAATATGCACAAAGCCTCTAGCTCTTCACTCAACCGATTCTACTAGGTATCTCTACTAATGCCTTCTTACATCGCCTAAATATCTATTTATACATTAAAAATGGGGCCTAAACATGGTTAAACCCATGGGCCGACATCCCATACCCGTTACATAAACCCTACTCCGAAAAATCTCGCAAAAAGGGGAGAGATCCCATGATATCCACTTCGCCTGGTGTTGAGTCTTCGATGAACCTATCGAAGTCCCCAAAATTAGTCAAACATGACCAACATTTCTACAAAACCTGGTCAAGGGCCAACATAAGGGGTGATAATTATGTAAAAAATCCAAGAATGTCAGTCCAAGAGAAAAGAAAGAACCCTCCCCAAGAAAAAAAAGTGAGGTTTGAAAACATTGATAATCAACAAAGACAAAGTGTTCCCAGGAAACCAATCCCAAATGCAGTTGTTTTGGATTATATATATGGCGAGAAAATAGTTGAGAAAGGAAATTATTATTTACCTGATGAAAGTTTTGAAACTGTACAGACAGAAGGATGTGATATGTCCATGTATATATTTGAAGAAAGAAACAATGACCCTGACTCACAAGATAATGTTTCCCAAACATGAGCGTTTGTAAATAAATAAAAAAATAAAGATGATTCTGAAAAAGAAAAGGAAAGAATTAAAGAAAAAGATAAAGATAAGGTTAATGAGAAAGAGGCCAATAAAAATAACACTAGAAGCAAGAAGCAACACCTGGTGTCAAACCCTCCCCAGATGAAATACAATGTTATAGAGGATTTGAGTGAGCTGAGGAGAAATATTCCTTTTACAGAAGTGGTAAATATCCCTCAACAAAGGGAAAATATTTTGAGATTGTTGGATGATCCATTTGGAAGAATGGAGGTTGTTGTTATAATTCCAAAGCAAATCCATAACAAATAAACCGTCAAGTTGAGAGGTAAAGTCCCACCTTTTTATATTTCAATTGAAAATCATGATGTTGCACTTCATAATTGTTTAGCTGACACTGGCACAACCAATAATATTATGCCATTGGAGGTCATGGAGGCATTGGGTATGAGCTACACCAAATATCATGAAACAAGTGAAATAATATATGAAATTAATTTCAGACACGTGCCAACTTATGGGGAAATCAAATATTTTTATGCTTAGATCACGACGACTCCCCATATTATTACAATTTTCAATATTGTTGTGGTAGATGTTCCTTTTTCATATGGAGTTGTCTTAGGAAGAGATTGGTCATCTATGATAGGGGGGTACATAATGAATGATGGAAGTTGCATGATGCTTCTAGATAAATAAGGAGTAATGATTAAGGTCCCTCGTGAACCTAGGAGGATGTTTTCCTTAAAAAATAAGAATAATGAACTAATGGAATATTATATAGACGTTGGAATTGGAAATTATGCTATCATATATATGGAGAATATTGAAGACATGGAGAATGAAAAACATCAATTTAAAGGTTATTGGAGGATGTCAATTGATGGAGGCTGCTCAAGTTCCATGAGTGGATTTATAATCATCCTTATAAACCCAAAAAATATTGTGCATCTACATGCTATCATACTTGAATTTGCATGCACCAATAATGAGGCAGAATATGAGGCTTTGATTCAAGGAATGATTCTCGCACAAGAAATGAAGATAGAACATTTAATTGTGACTGGAGACTCCAAGTTGGTAATAAATCAAGTTACCCAGAGACATAAGATTAAAAAGGAAAGACTCAAATTATATTTCGAAAGAGCTAATGATTTGATGGAATCCTTCATCTCTTTCAACAT
Organism: Picea engelmannii; assembly: GCA_009831015.1. Taxonomy (NCBI): domain Eukaryota; kingdom Viridiplantae; phylum Streptophyta; class Pinopsida; order Pinales; family Pinaceae; genus Picea; species Picea engelmannii. Next base: position 76,543 of record ML795155.1, read on the forward strand.
CTCTTTCATCCCAAGGGATAAAAATCAGAAGGTATATTCAATATCTTTGGTGGCCTCACTATCGAACCCAAATGATGTTCAGAGAAAAAACATATTTTCAAGTAAAACGAATATTCCAACCTTTTGTACCTCACAATCAGAAGTATTTGACAATGATGAAAAATTGGAAAAAAATGTGACGAATGATGATGAAGATGAGGATAATGAAATAATCGTTGTCCTAAGGAATTGTATTCAATATAAGTCTATTTTTACAAGAGACGATCATGCAAAAATCCTCCTAGAAGAATTATCTCTTCGAAAAGTCCAAGAAACAAGAAATATTAATATTGGAACTGATATTTCCCCAAAATATGTCAAATTGGGATTTGATTGCACAATTGACGAAGTTGATCAACATGTCACACTATTTAAATAATATCTTGATGTGTTCGCATGGACTTATGATGATTTGAAGGCATATGATAAAACAATATTTCAACACATTATTCCCTTGAGAGAAGGGAAAAATCCTTTCAAGAAGAAGATAAGGATAATGAACCCCAAATTAAAACCACTAGTAAAGGTTGAATTGGAAAAATTGAAGAAAGATGGAATAATATACCCCATTAAACATTCTGACTGGCTTTCAAATCCTATGATTGTGAGAAAAAATAATGGGGAGATTCAGATGTATGAAGATTTCAGGGACCTTAACAAATCAAGTGTAAAGGATAAGTATCCTTTTCCTAACATGGAATTTCTTCTCCAACAAGACACACGATCATCCTGCATGTCCACATTAGATGGTCTTTCTAGGTATGATCAAGTCCTGATTGTTGAGGAAGACATAGGAAAGACAACTTTCATAATACCTTGGGAGACATATGCATATGCTCAGATGCCCTTTGGTTTAAAAAATGATGGAGCTACATTTCAGAGGGATATGGATCATGCTTTTGAGGGATTTATAGGAAAATTCATGGTGTACTACCATTATGATTTAACAGTACACTCAAAAACAAGAAGAGATCACATTCATCACCTGAGGACGTTTTTTGACAGGTGTAGGTTATGTGGTGTTTCTTTAAATCCAAAAAAATGTTTGTTTGTTGTAACTGAAGGCAAACTATTGGGTCATATTGTGTGCAAGGAAGGAATCTATATTGATCCAGAGAGAGTTAAATATATAATTGAACTCAAGTTCCCATCATCTAAGAAGGGAGTTCAATCATTTTTTGACAAAATCAACTTTGTACAAAGATTTGTCCCTGACTATGCAAGAATTGTGAAGCCGATCAATTCATTGTTGAAAAAGGACCAAAGTTTTGAATGGACCATGGATACACAAGAATATTTTAATAATATAAAAAATACAATGACTACAACTCCAGTCGTGATTAGCCCAAATTTTCAAAGAGACTTCACTGTTTATTCATTTGCTACAGAAACAATTGTGGCATCTGTTCTTACTCAGAGAAATACCAAGGGTGAAGAATTTCCAATTACTTTCATGAGAAATACCCTTCATGATTATGAATTAAGATATTCCGAATTGGAGAAGAAAGCCTTGTCTCTTGTAAAATAAGTGGCACACTTTAATACTTGTATATTAAATTCTCATGTCATTGCATATGTTCCATCCTCTCTTGTGAAGATGCTTTTAAATCAACAATTGAGAGAAGGAAAATGGGAAAACTGGCTGACAAAGATTCAAGAATATGATATTGAAATTAAGCCTTTAAAATAAGTTAAATGATAGGGTTTATGTAAGATCATTGAAAATAGTGATTCTTTGGATGGAGTAATTTTGATTTCAGTAGGAGAACCCATGATAGTTTCAGAATGGTATAAATATATTATATTCTACTTGAGGTCTGGACAATTTCCAGTCACCATGAACCCCAAAGAGCAAAGAAAATTGAAAATGAAGTTAAATAAATATGTGTTGATTGATGATATATTGTTTAGGAAGAACTATGATGGGCCATGGAATATTGTTGAGATGTGTTGATGAAAGGAAATCTCAAGAATTGATGAAATAATTCCATGAAGGTATTTGTGGTGGAAATTTTGCGCCTAGTGCCATGACCCATAAAATAATAAGAGATGGGTTTTATTTGCCATCATTTTTTAAGTACTCATATTCTACCATAAAGAAGTATGTATCTTGTCAACAATTTTCAGGGAAAATGAAAAAATCTACAATGCCATTACAACCTATATCTTTAGAACAACCATTTTTCTAATGGGGACTCAATGTTGTTGGACCAATAAATCCAAAATCAAGAAAAGGACATACATATATCCTCACTAGTACAAATTATTTTAGAAAGTGGCCGGAAGCAGTAGAATTAAAAAGGGTTGATTCTGAAGAGTTGATTAAGTTTCTCAAAGATAATATTTTGTCAAGGTTCGATGTCCCATAAAAATTCATTACTGACAATGGCTCGATTTTCATTGGTTCAAAATTTACAGAATTTTGTGGAGAATATGGGATTTTTATGGGGCATTCATCAAATTATAATCCACAAGGGAATGGTCTTGAAGAATCCACCAATAAGACACTCATTCAAATATTGAAGAAAACTATTGATAAGAACCAAAGGAATTGGCATTTGAAATTGACAGATTCTTTGTAGGCGAGAAAAATGACTCTGAAAGACAACAATGAGATGTCTCCATATACATTGGTTTATGAGAAAGAATAAAAAATGCTAATTAGGCTTGAGCTAAATGCCTTGATTTGTGTAGTTAATACAAAGGATGTCAGAGATAGTTCATTGATGCAAAAGAGAGTGAACCAATTATTGAAATTGGAAGAAGAATGAAGTAAAGCCTTGAATAGAACTTCTCAGAGACAACAAAGTATCAAAAAACATTTTTTATCAGAGAAAAGCCATAAATAATTTTCAAAAGGGTGAAGTGGTGTTACTCTAGAAAAAAGCTAAGGAGAAACCATTGATGCATGCAGAATTCGAAGCACTTTGGGTTGGACCATATATGATTGAAAAGATCCTGGGTTTTAATGCTTATATGCTCAAAGATATGAAGGGTAAAATTTTAATGCTGCTTGTTAATGGGAAACATTTGAAAAGTTTATTTGCCTGAAATTTTCTCATTTCCTTGACAGGGATAATTTTAAGGATAGAAATTTATATTAAAATGTAGAAACATGGGCTAATCTTACTAGTCCTTAATATGCAAAATGTAAAATGTTGGGCGATAGTTTTGTAAAAATATTCAAATTTCTAAGGAGTTAATATAGCTTCTATCAAATATTGATGATTTTTAAGGTAAAATAATTTTATTCTATGGAATTAGGGCGAATAGATTTTAGAAAAAATGGAAATTAGCGAATCGTTTTTTGGGAAAAACCATGGGAAATTAGCCCATTTGCGAAATTTAGCCCCTAAAATCATCTATGTGAATCCTTGTACATAATTTTTATTTGTTTATTTTGTACATCCTTACATTTCAACCCCATAGCCCAAAGGATTGAAGCATCTAGTCATGAAGATTCTGGATTCTTGACAACCCACAGGGGGTTATCATCCCAAAGTTGGATCTAGTTGTTGAAACCATTTTGTGATTCCTTTCTTTCCTTCCACATTCTATCTTCCCTACTTATTTACTCCATTTCTTATACCTCTTCTACACCTCCCCTTATTCCCTTTTAATTTTATCCATTCTTTTCTCCATTTCTGGTTACTATACTTAGTCATATTTCAGTGTTTGTGAATTCAAGGGTTCACGGGTTGGTGGGCCTTCATTTACATATAATTTCTTATCTCATAAGCCCATTTCCACCTATAGGTTCAAGCCCTCATCCTCCATTTTACATGACCTTCACTTTTCACCCCAAGTTCCATGATCTACATTTTGACCATCAGCCTTGTTGTGGGTGTCGAGATCCAAAGTATTTTATTCCTCTTGCATATGAGTCCGACCGACAATTCTTATACACTTAGTATATTTTTTATCATCTATACAACCGCAGGTTGGCGGGTTCCTAGGTTGGTAGGTTCATGAATTTTTTTATATTTGAACTCTCTCTCGTCCATCCCCACCATTTTGTTGCTTTTCCTGATACACATTAAGTATTGTTTAATTCTAACAACTGTTGTGCAGACCTCGAAATGGTCATCATTAATGGCGAAAGGCTCGAGGAATTACTCATTAAATCTCAATAAATATTCATTTTCCAAGGGATTAAATTATCATTATATTTCTGAAAATATTTATTTGAGATTATTATCCAGCTGAAGAAATAGTCCCGTCAACCTATGGAAACATCAACTAGACAACAATTTTGTGGTGATACTTTGAATATCTTTGGTCACGAAGACCATAAATTCTAGTGGTCAAGAGCATATTTTTATTATTCCTCTCCTCTTGCACATAAAGATGTAATTTGGGCATCTGGAATCGCTCGTGTTGGGTGTTTTCCTAAGGTTTTTGATTGTAAGGAACTCATTGCATGGTGTGTGGACAAGTACGTACCAAGTCAAAGAATTATACAGCTCCAGGATCATTCTTTGATTTCTCTTTCACCTCAAGTTTTTCACAAGATGCTAAAGATGCTAGATCCTACTCTTACTTTCAAAGGTGAATATGGCAGAGAATTATTGAAGAAATGTAAAAATGGGCTTGACCTCCTACTGAAATATTTGGAGAATCCCGCGTTTATCCCAGCATATGTTGGGTGCAGGCCTATTTTAAGGAAAGACCTATTTTTGGAAAGGAAGACCTAATTTTGGAGCATGCACAACAAGTGGCAAGAAAATGGCATGCATAAAGAGAAGGAAAAGCAACATGCAAGAGGAAAATCCATGTGGCGAGGAGGAAAGAAAGACTAAACATGATAGGGTTAGGGTTCTTTTTAAGGATTGTAATGGCTATAATCCTGTAAAATAGTATAAATAAAGGTCTAGGAGGTCTAGAGTGAGGTTGGTTGTCGATAGTTGTTGATAGTGGTCGATAGTTGTTGCACTTCGTAGTACCGTCGATTGTAATAAGGATGTAGAAGAGTCGAATAAGGTATATTTTCAAGGTTAGAGCACATGATGAGGAGCATGGTGTGATATAGTATGCCTCATCAAGTATTTATTCCCTAATCTTGATTGTATTACTGAGATGTAATGCACACAATGCTAGATTTTGCAACAGATTAAATAAAAGAGAAGAGAAGCCATATCTTTGTGGACGTAGCCCCAGGAGGGGGTGAACCACTGTAAAACTTATGTTATTTATGATGTTTATTGAATATTTACGTTATGTTAATTATTATCTTATGGATGGATGGTTAACTAGTTGTATTAGCATGCATGCATAAGGTTAACGATGAATGAATCATAAAAATACTTAAACATTTAACAAGGTTAACGCACGAAGATGAAAGAACACAATCCCATATCCCCACTCATTCCTAGACTACAAACATCTGGGTATTGCAATCACCCATAAATATATCTTGGGTGATACTGCGTTGTGCACCATATGCGCAACATTGCCTTCTGGTTTACCAGGAGGGTTGATAGTTTTAGAGGGTTTTGTTGGAAACTTGTTGAGATCTGAACCTGTTAAGCCCTAATATTGGCTCGTTACCCCTTAATTGGGGCATATTACATTAGTAATGTTATTTTATTTATGTCGGCTTTATTCCATTAGTTGTAGTTATACCTCCTAGTCTCCTATATATACCAAGGAAACATTTTCATTTGGAATCATCTTGTACTTGAAAATTTATGTGGGGTAAAAGGAGGTTGCCCCCTCGAAGAGGCTTATTGTCTGAAATTATCTATTTTTCAAGGCATTGAGTACTTATTCTGAGGTTTTTCTATGCTATATTGATATTTGGTTCTTAACATATGGTATCAAAGCTCAAGGTCTTGGGGTTTCGTTGCTACATCCGAGACACCTTGGAATTTTAGCTATAAATTGTTTTCTACAACATTTCAAAAGGAATGGATTGGAGGATATTTATTAGACAAATCAAGGTACGTTGGGTTAAAATTTCATCTCCCGAGGCCTTATAAGTTTAGAGATACAACCTGTGAAATATAGGGTTCTGGAATCATCCTGAACTGAGTCATTGCGGAATTTTTGCTATAAAAGTTTTTCTGTAACGTTTCAGACCCTTAAATATAGAATATACTCATAGAAATTAGTAAGGTAGTTGTGGCAAAAATTTCAGCTTCTGGGTCATCTTACATTTGTAGATACACCCTGTGGAAGATAGGGTATCTGACTAGTCCTATTGACTAGTCTCAAGAAGGTGTTCCAGGTAAAACAATCATAACTTCTTCCTAGAGTATCCAAATTGAGTGAGACCAGTTTCATTGGATAGTGGAAAGTATGTAGTAGTTTTGGTACACAGTTCAAAATTTTATATCAATTATTTTGTGCCAGGAATTCTATACAAGTGAGGTCTCTTGGGAAGGCCAAAAATAAGAAAGTTGTGGGGAAGTTACCATAAATTTCACTTGGCACATCCAATTTTGATCATACCTGTGGCATTGCAGAGAAGAAATATCAAAGAACTACATAAAAGAATTTTTCATACCTAGAAGGGCAGAAATTTGGGAGATACAACAAAACAAAGATATTCTAGAAGAGCCACCTCAAAATCAAGGTTCAAAAGTGATACTTGGCCAACATGCCACCCAAAAAGGGAACTTCTACACCAAATAAGCCTCCAGAAAATCCTACTTGGACACTTGATGAAGGTGAAGAAATGATTAGGGACATAAATGATTTACAAAAGAATATAGTAACAAAATATGAACTACAAGAAATGGAAGCTAAGTTGTAGGCAAATATGGATGGTTTAAAAGAGGAGATCATGGAAGTATTGAAAAATTTCGTAACATAGAAGACACTTGAAAGTGAAAATGCATCCCATGAAATTCATGATGAGGACACAAGGAATGTGAATCAAGAATAGAGAAACTCCAACTTTGGGTTGAAGACCAACCACATTCCTAAGATCAATATGAGGAAGTTACATGGCAAGGAACCAATCACATGGATACTTTAGATGGAGCAATTCTTTGATCTACATAATGTGCCACATACACAAAAGGTATGAATTACTTCTTTATATTTAGAACCCAATCAATTTGTATGGTATCGATGGCTTTGTTCTCGCAAATCACTCGTCACTTGGACAATTTTCATGGAAGAAATGATAGCACACTATGAGGATACAAGGATCAATACTTTCTTTAGCCAATTGATAAATATCAAGCAAAAGGGTTCAGTTACCGAGCACATTGAGAACTTCCAAAGATTGAATATAAAGGTAACAAATATTCTATATGAGCACTTGATTGATGTATTCATAGGAACTTTAAAGGATAACATTCAACATGAGGTTCACCTTTGGGAACCCAAATCATTGGAGAATGCATTTAAGGTGGCAAGAAATGTTGAAAGTAAAAATATGGCTATGGCTACTAGAAGGAACAATCCTAACATCTATAGAGAGAAAAATGCTCCTTCTTCTAAAACTCCTCAACCTACGAGGTTGACACCTCAACAATTGGAGAAAAATAAATCAAAAGGCTTATGCTTTAATTGTGACAACAAGTACAGTAAGGGACATAAGTGTGGTGAGAAGGAATTATTCTACATAGATTGTGAAGAGGAAAAATAACAAGAACAAGAACCATATCAATATGAAAACGTAGAAGAAATTTCATCTGAAGAGTTGACTCCCATGATATTGTGTAATGCATTGGATAGAATTAGGACTGCTCAAACCCTCAAGATAAGGATACATAAAAAACAAAAAGGTAATAATCCTAATTGATTCTGGTAGTACTCATAATTTCATTCACTATAAATTAGACAAATCTCTCAATTGCTTTGTGTTGCACCTCTTTTGTCACCTAAATGAGAAAAATAGAGGTGCTTACAAGCCTAGTTGGGTTAGCTAGGAAAGACAATAGTAAAGGAAAGGGTTAGAACAATAAAGCATAAAAGACTAAGCTAAGAATTAAACTAGGAATGATAAAAACAATTAAACTATAGTGCATAAGGACATAAGAACAAGAAACAAACAAGACTCATGTCACCAATGGAAATGATTGTATTAGTGAAAATAAAACACCAAAGAGAAATAGAGACTTGTCACTTTGGGTCCCTTCTTCCTCCAAGGGAGGGCTCTTAGACCCCCAAATATTGAGCTCTTCTTACAAATGAGGAACTAGAATGAAATGGTGAAGAGAATCCAAAGCACATTCACTCTAGAGGTGATATGAATGGCTAAGTGCAATGGTGCTAGCATACTCTTGATGAGGAAAGAGGGTCCTCAAGAGAATATCAACATCATAACAATATAAATGAATTCCTTGAAATGTAGTGCACCCATGACCTCTTTTTATAGCATAACTTTGAGGTATTACTCAACCAAATTTTAGTGTGAACAAGGGGTTGTTTAGGGTACCTTTAGGTCTTTGACTAGCCACCTAGATGGATTCAATCAAGATTTGGATGTCAAATTGACTTGGAAGATAAACTAGAAGTAGGTGAGAGGCCGACCAATATCATAAATGCGTCGTTCTGAGGTGTGCATGGCTTTTGGCGTCCACAGTCGCGCATCGGGCGCATGTGCACTTTTTCGACGTTTTCGACTGGCACATGTGCACTTTTTCGATGTTTTCGACTGGCGCACGTGCGTGCGCTTCCTGTATATCCTTAGCGCATGCTAATTTTATAAATGGTTGTATAGTTTTGGACCTTTTGGAAATATTTGTTTGGTCATTTTTGGTCCATGGGTGAACTAATAGCTGTTTGAAGATCCTGGATTCCTGTAACCATTTGCGGATGAAATTTCAGTGATAATAGATGCCCCCTGATGGATGAGGTTAGGATCATATGTATAGCCGAAATTCATCAATGTTTATTCTACTGAGAGTACCATTGTAAGAAAGAGCGACAGTGAGAGTATCAAGAGAGACTCGTTGGAGAGAGAGGGGAACCTATAGGACCCAACCTTTCGCAAGGTGTGAAAAGTAAATTGTGTACAAATGAGGCGGGCATGCTCCATGATCGTGTTATGTAACTCAAAAAATGTGTAAGACAATAACTGAAGTGGTGTGTTGGTGAAGATGACTGCAGTGCCCTTGGGGGCGTGTTTATAAGAGCAGAGGACAATTCTGATGAGGAACAATACTCTGAAAAGTAAGCAATGACACTTGTAGGAAGTATCAAGGATTTTGTAGGCATTGATAGCCCAACAAATTTCAAAGGTCTTCGGAAAATATAAAAACAGCTGCAATAGTCACAAAGTAAGACCCACCATAACATGAGAAATTGTTGAATTCGAATGTTATGGGGGTCAACGAAAACAAAGAGCAATGATGGTTCTCTCTATTTCGTCCGAGACTCCTCATTGTAAAGGTAATGAGAGTCAAGATACTGTCACCCTTCTAGAAACTATGTTGATGTCGACAAAAAGGGAGACGCGACTCCAAGAAGAAAAGGGATTCGTGAAATTCACTAGGTGAGATCAAGAACTGAGGAGGTACATGGATGAAGTCAAGATGTGTGGAGACTCAAGACTTCCCTTGGTTGGGGATATTTGTGAATTGGCAACAACCGTACAACTAGGTCGAGTGTCAGGGGGAGAACTAGACATGGGATAAGTTGTGTCAGAGGCGGGACAAAGTGAACAAACTTAGAGAGCAGAGGTAGGTGGCCTGTGGGATACTCGGAGTTTATGGATGATGTCAACTGGAGTGGGTGATAAGGAATTCCTCAACCAAGGGAAACATGGGTTGCGTTTTCCAAAAGGGAAGAAGGTCGCCAAAGGTGACGACAAAAATATATGTAAAATGATGGAAACAACGAATTAATTACAAAAATAATTAAAAAATAAGGTGGGATAATAATGTAGATACAGAAACGGGTGCCCCAGTGTAATATGGCTTGGTCGGAGGATGGCGCAAGTTGGTTGGAAAACAAGTGGAGGGTTGGGGCCCCATAGACGGGTTTCTATATGAGGGAAATGTATGGAGGGAAATATGCATATGGGAAAACTGATGGTGGATAAAATGGATGGTTAATGAGGCTGCAGGAGTGAAGTAAAAATAAAACCGTGAGGAAGTACCCTAGGCGTCCATTGGGTAGGATAGAAAAATGAGGAGAAGGCGTATGTGGCTGATTCGCGACATGATGTAAGACTATCAGGACTCCCATCCCTAAATGGTGAGAACAACATGAGTGTTAAAGTGCTTGGGGGGAACGATGAATGGGACAACTCATGTGGGTGAGAGAGCTATCGGGTGACAGTACCAAAATGCGGTGGAGGTGAGGGTACTGCAGAGCCAGATATAGGGATCCTAGAGGCAAAAACTGGAGGGTGTGACTGGGAGATGCATCTTGATATTGAGAGGGAATGACTACATGCCAGTTTCGAGGATATACCTGAATGAAGACTGTTGATATATGATGATCAAGTACCTGCACACATGAAAAACAAATACCCGACGTGAACAATATATGAAGAGAAAGATCATATAGTGGGGTGTTTAATAATGTAAGCATGCGTACCTGAGCAGAATATGAGAAAAAACTCCCCTGGGGGCTAAGGATGAAAAGTGGCATGGGGACTATCATGGTGTAAATGATAGGGTATTGATATCGTGGGTGAAGATGGATCAAAAAATGGATGCCTGGAGCTCCCTAAATTGAGTCTGGAAGTTTGGAAAAATGGACTATATATAGTTGTAGGGCCCATAATGCCACCTCATTTGTACCTTTTGTGTTATTGAGTGGAAGAGCAAGTTTAGAGGAGTTTTGGAGATTCTGGGAGATCGAGGCAGTCGATTCAGGACCAATGAGTTTCAGGTTAGTTGTCGTATCATCCCGCATAGAATTAGGGTTTCTATTTTTGGGTAGGGTGTGTATGGAGGGCCATACAAGGGTTTTTGTAGGTGTGCCCACCCTGCAGTGTGCGAGCGATCGAGAAAGTTGTGTGCATGGGTGCGCACCTGTAATTTGATCATCCACATGTGGGGGCACCCTAATGGGGATAACAGGTGTGCATGACATGCATGCTTGTTCAAGGCACAACATCACATGCATGCACTTCTGTAATTCTAATAGTTGCACATGTGTGCACTGCTGTGTAGTGAACACGCGTGCTATGATGTGCGTCTGTGTGTGCAATAGGGGAACATGAATACGCCTCTATGTGGCCAACAGTCACGCATGAGTGCATGACTGAGGGATGAACAGGTGCACATTTATGCACACTTGTGGGGTAAAACATCCATGCCTTGGAGGCAAAGCTGAAAGGTGTAAAAATTGATCTTTTTTGGAGATTTTGATGTTTGGATGTTTTAGATGGATGATCAAGTACTGTATATGTGGATGCAGGTAATCATTTGAATGATGTCAATTCACTAGAGAGAGAGAGATTGGGCCTAGTTACGGTAGGCCTTGAACAATGAGGATTCAGAAGTCTGTCACACTTTGGCATCGTGTGGGCTGCTGAAGTTCTTTGAGTGCCCTCTGATATGGGCCCAAGAGTACCTCTTGCAGTTCTTGATTTGGATGTGGAGTCCAGATATTCATTGTTTTATGGTGCGGGGTGAGTATTTGGCCTTCGTTGCGGTGGAGGATGTATATTTCTTGAAGGGGCTCCCTTTTCAGGGAACTCCCTTACCGGCGGAGCCCGTAGTACTTGTGGATGGGCAGTTGGCTGTCCTAGGCCAAAGGTACAGTACGAGGGATAAATTTATGTTGGGCTCCATGGTTAGTATTGGGGTGATGGATGCCCTGTTTCACCACTATGTGGCAGTGATGGTTGTGAGGGTATATGGGTCCCTCATGACTCAGCGGATCAGTGGTGGTCAACTGAGGACTATGGAGAGAGTGCTGGCAGGAGAGCATTTTTCCTGGGGCTTGATGCTACATGCCAAGATGGTAGGGCATCTAGACAGGTGTCAAGCTGCAGACTCAGGGGAGTTTTCCTTTGGGTCGGTCTTGGTGGCATGGTTTCTAGAGAGGGTGCCTATGTTGCACTCGAAAGTATTATTGGGTGCACCTAGTGTGCGAGAGCTGCAACTGTGGTGGTGGTTGACAATTTTGATTCGCCACGGTGGTGGGGAGGGTGGCCACTATTTCACAGCTGAGGCTGCACAGGTGTGGTTTCAGATGCCACAGATTATACTGTGTACCCATACATTGGGGTGGAATTTCGGGATGATCCGAAGATGGTGTTACCTCTAGGGGAGGTGTTTGATCACAGAGGTATGGTGTGATTTTTTTATTTTGTAGATAGTATAGCATGAATATTTTTATGTATGGGTGTATGCTGCTTCTATCATTTGTTTGTTGTGTGTGTAGATATGGGGCCTCACAGACGTGAGGTGTAGTTGGTTAGAGAATCGATGTGTCAGGGGCCGGTGAGACCCGCTGACGATGAGAGGGTGGCTAGGAGATGCAGTTTTGACGACCCAGGTACAAGGCCATCACACGCTCCTTTGGCTGAGGTCGGGGGATATTTTGAGGATATTCACTGCTGCTTGGAGGCAGTGCTACAGGGAGTGCCCGAGGGTATGTGGTCACAGATCTAGGACGAGGGCATCCTAGAGAAGTGTGTGGGAGTTCCTTTGGTGTGGCAGACCATGGTCCGGAGAGCAGCAGTAGTAGGTGCTGCGATGACTGGGCGAATACCTCCAGGTCCGGAGGGACCGATAATGGGTGGGGCACCACCTCCTGGGAGGGGACCAGGTGGTGATTATCTAGAGGCACCATGAGTGTCTCTGTATGTATTTATATGTTTTTTGTTTTTTATATAGGCCTGCGAGCCTACTTGGTATAGTGGCACCAACTTTGTATCGATAGGGGCGAGGTGGTTCACCGGCCTATAGATGTTGTATATGTACGATATATTTTTT
>ML795155.1:131399-145097 GCA_009831015.1 Picea engelmannii
TATAGTGCTACCATCACCTAAGAACATTCTAGAGGAGGAATCTTCTAGAAGTAGAACCTTCTAAGAAGTCCTCTTACATTTATTATATCTAATTACCCATTTATTATATCCAACTACCATAGTGGGCCTTATTTAATAATATAATGGACCTAGTCCACCTTACATTGAATGAACTCCACTATTACCACTATGGGCCCTCTGGGGCCACCCCACTACCTCTCTAGCTACCTTACAAACATCGTCGATTCATAGGACCGGTCATATGAAAAATGATCCAAGGGAGGAGCTAAGGATCTGTTAGACCCTTTCGGGTTTCATCATTTCGAAAGACAGAGAACTGGGGAATGCTTGCATCGTGATTCCTCGAATCATGAAAGCCAGAAGCGCCTTTTTGGTAGGTCCTGTGGTCATAGCCAATGATCACATGGGGGAGCATAAGGGAAGGGAGGGTCTGTACTAGGCCCCTTAGAAATTCAGGGATTTTGTTCCTCGAGAAAAAGGCAAAAAATATTAGTTGTCGTAGTGGGTGTGTGACAAATTGGTATCATAGCATGGTTACAACACTTGGCCTACTTGGGCTCATGAACGGGTTGCATAGAAGCTCCATTCAAAGTACTTTTAAAAGGAGTAACTCTTTATCTTGACCCCCTCAATCAAAAGTCGAAGTTAAGAATGAAAACAGCCCCTATTGTGTGTATGCATGTGAAAAATATGAATTATGCGCAGGTTATGAATGTATATAAATATTGACTAAAAACAAGTGTTTTTCTTTTGCACACAGGCAGACAATCAACCACGGGAAACTACAGATGCATAAAATGGTGACTCGCCATGAGGTGGGGGAGGGCTCCCACAATAGAGATGAAGAGTCTGACGAAAGGAGGGTGGTAGGGACCCCTCTAGATCTAGCTGAGACTGTGAGGAGCATCATGGTCGAACTATAGAGCTGTAAGGCTGACAACGATGGGATGATAAAAGAGAAAGAGAAGAAAACGGAAATTAATGCAGTTTTACTTCAGAGTTTATTCGACATACAAAGACAACTGCAGCATGAACCTCACACCAGTCACGTGGAACGACGACAGACAAAGAAAATTTGAAACCCACCTGAGATACAAAAACGTGGTCATGTAAGTGGCCACACTGAGAAGCGCACCTCGAGAAAGGTCCATCCCAGAGATAAGGGAAAAGCATCGCACGATTCTTCTAGAAAGGAAGCTGGTGACTTGGAGGGATCTTCTAGCAGCAGAACTAGTTCTTATTGCCGAAGAAAATGGAAGAAGCCAAAGATTTCCAAGAGTCATAATCTCGAATAATTCAAGAAGGCCAAACCACCCTCCTTCGACGGTGAAATAAAGAAGGGAGAGGAAGAGGAGGCCTGACTGCTTGGACTAAAGAAGTATTTCAGAGTCCATGAATTCTCATAAAACTTGAAGGCCCGAGTAGCCATCTTCAACTTGAATGGAAAGGATTCCATTTGGTGGGAAGACCTTAAGAATGTGAAAGGGATTCATGAAGAGGACATGTCTTGGGAACAGTTTGAGAATTCTATGAACTCAAGCTGGGGAAACTCACCATAGAGGAATATGTCAGCAGATTCCTCGAGTTACTGAGGTATGTACCCTATATAAAAGACTAAAGAATTCTATGAAATCAAGCTGGGGCAACTCACCATAGAGGAATATGTCAGCAGATTCCTCGAGTTACTAAGGTATGTACCCTATATAAAACCAAAAAAGGAAAGGTGCAACGATTCATCAGTGGAATACCTAAGGACTATCAGAATAGGATTGAATTTGATGAACCAAAGACCCTAGAAGACACTATCTGAAAGGAAAGATATTGCCATGAACAATTTGGACATCGGATAGAACCTCATGAAGGATGGAAGCAGAAGAATAGTTCGAGATTCCAGAAAAAGGGGTTTAAATCCCCAATATTTAAGAACTATAAAAAGAAATCAAGGATGAGCTCCCCAACCCAAAGTGTACACCACCAGAACTTTCCCTCCTTGGGTGGAAATAAACTTTCTGGATATGCCCCAGTAAAGACTGATAACCGAAAGAGAGAACCTTTGAAATGTTTGGGTTGTGGAGAATAAGATCTACTGAGGGAATGCTCGCACCGACAACCAAACAACCAGAGAATTTACAACGTTCAATAAGCTACCACCGTCAATGAAGTGGCCAAGAGTGTGCCACAAATTTATGCAACCTTGGATAATAACCAAGATGACCGCTAAGCTTCAGTGGTGGAAATAGAAGGTATGATCACCAACCATCTAAAGTCTATTATGATTGACCCTGGTTCAAATTTGAGTTATATAGCCCATAAGGATGTTGATAAATGTAAACTACAACCACATAAAAATGCCAAGCGATGGTTGGTGCAGTTAGCCACTGACACCAAAATAAGGGTAGTGGAGGTCATACTAGCTTGCCAATTAATTATGGGTGAATTCCCCACCCAAGAAACCCTTAACATATTACCCTTAGGATCGTATGATCTGTTGATTGGTATGGACTGGCTAGCTACACATAAAGCCAGATTACACTGTTACCATAAAACCTTATAATGTGTAAGTAAAGAAGGAAGAAGGATAACCCTTCAAGGGTTCCAAAAACCTGTCTCGGTAAGACAGATATAAGCTCTTCAAATGAGAAAGTATTGCAAGAAGGGATGTCCACTATATGCGATACAGGTGCTGAAATCAATTGAAGGAGACAAACCAAGCCTCAAAGACTACCCCACACTAAGAGAATATGGAGATGTATTCCCAGAAAAGGTACCGGTTCTACCTCTGAGAAGGGACACTGAATTCTCGATAGAACTTGCGCCAAGAGAGGTGCTAGTATCTAGGACACCCTACAGGATGAGCACACCTGAGCTAGTTGAGATTAAATTACAATTAAGAGAAATGATGGACAAAGGCTATGTCCGGCCCAGCGTGTCTCCATGGGGAGCACCAGTCCTATTTGTGAAAAATAAATACGATACCCTTCGACTGTACGTAGATTATAGACAACTCAATAAGGTAACCATAAAGAACAAGTACCCCTTACCCAGGATCGATGACATGTTCAATCAATTAGGAGGTGCCTCTATCTTCTCAAATATTGACTTGAGATCGGGATACCATAAAGTCTGAATCAAGGGTGAAGAAATCCACAAAACTGCCTTCAAGACGAGATATGGTCACTATGAGTTTGTGGTAGTTCCATTTGGGTTAACCAATTCCCCTGCCACTTTTATGTGCTTGATGAACAATGCGCTCAACAAATTCCTAGACAAATTTGTACTAGTTTTTATTGATGATATATTAATTTACTCCAAGAATAGAGAGGATCATGAGGAACACCTTAGGCTTGTGCTTCAAGTGCTAAGAGAACATAAGCGCTATGCCAAATTTAGCAAGTGTGAATTTTTCCAGAAGAAAATACATTACTTGGGCCATGTCCTATCTAAAGAAGGGGTAGTTGTAGACCTTGACAAGATCAGGTCTATCATGGAATGGCCTACCCCAAAGGATGTTTTGGATATCAGATCCTTTATGGGCTTAGAAGGATACTATAGGAGATTTATAAAAGGATTTTCCAAGATTGGGTGTCCAATCACTGCCCTCCACAAGAAGGGGACTAAATTCACGTGGACACAAAAATGTGAAGAAAGATTTCAAACACTGAAACATCTACTAACCCATGCACCCGAGTTGAAGATCATCGATCTCGAAGATAACTTTCTCGTGTGCACAGATGTCTGTAAGGAAGGGCTCGGAGGATTCCTTATGCAAGGAGGAAGTGTGGTCTGCTATGAATCCCAAAAATTGAATGAGCACAAAGTCAACTATGTGACCCATGATCTAGAGCTGGCCACCATAGTGCACGCCTTAAAAATGTGGAGGCATTACCTTCTGGGAAGGAAATTTATACTTATGACAGACCACTGTGGATTGTGATATCTGTTTGACCAACTGAATCTCAATGCTAGACAAGATAGGTGGATGGCCCTCCTTAGCGAGTTTGATTTTGAAATCAAACATATTAAGGGAAAGGAAAATAGGGTGGCCAATTCCCTTAGCATAAGTATGAAAACAATTCACCTGGCAGCGGTGAGCACCTGTGAGACGGATGCCAAGGAAAGAGTCAGAAATTCACAAGAAACATACCCATTCTTCCATACCGTGACCTCGTACCTGGAGCAAGAACCCACAGGGATAAAGTATGAAGGCTACCAGATGATAGAAGGAGGTCTGCTCACTTACAAAAATAGATTGTATATTCCAGATTGTGATGACTTGAAGAGTTTCATAATGGATGAACTACATAAAAGACCCTATACTGGTCATCCAGGATACTAGAAGATGATCACGGCCACCAGGAAACAATTTTATTGGCCTGGATTGAAGAAATACATAGCTGAGTACTTAGCCAAATGCATAGAGTGCCAACAGGTTAAAGTAGAACACCGACACCCAACAAGATTATTACAACCTCTACCAATCTCAGAATGGAAATGGGAAACCATCTCCATGGATTTCATCACTGGATTACCAACCTCGACCAAACCGAATGACACCATCATGGTAGTGGTGGATAAATTGAGCAAGTCCGCCCATTTTATCCCTGTCAAGTCAACTGGAAAGGCAATAGACATCGCCAATGTATTCATGAAGGAGATATTCAGACTGCATGGTATGCCGAAAGAGATCGTGTCTGACAGAGACACGAAATTTACTTCCAACTTTTGGAAATCCCTGATGGTTGGTTTGGAGACCAAGTTACTATTTAGCACAGCCTTTCACCCCCAAACCGATGGATAGACAGAAAGGGTGAACCAAGTATAATAAGACATGTTAAGGATGCATGCGATGCATCAACCCAAAAAGTGGGAAGATTACCTGCCACTGGTGGAATTCCCCTACAACAACGGCTACCAAGAATCCCTGAAGACGAGCCCTTTCGAAGTCCTCTACGATAGACCGTGCAACACTCCATTTAGTTGGAGTATTAATCCCATAAACAGAGTTACTATTGGACTCGACATGTTGAAATAAATGGAACAACAAGTGATTTAGATAAAACAAAATCTAAAGGTCACTTAGAACCGACAGAAAAGTTATGTCGACCGAAAGAGAACTCCAAGAGAGTTCTAGGCGGGAGACCATGTATATCTTAGAGTTAGGCCCAAGAAGAGTTCCCTGAAGATGGGATCTTGTGCCAAGTTGGAACCTCGGTATTGTGGACCCTTTGAAGTTCTAGATAGAGTAGGACCTGTAGCCTATAGGCTAGCACTTCCTCCCACATTAAAAGCACATAATGTTTTCCATGTTTCATTATTGAAAAAATATGTATACGATTCTAATCATGTAATCAACTGGTCTGTGATCCAGGTGGAACCGGAGGGAGAATTCCTACCAGAACCTCAATGCATACTGGATAGAAAGGAAACTCCACTCAGGAACCAAACCACTCCACAGGTCAAGGTACAGTGGAAACATTTTGGCCCAGATGAGGCTACATGGGAAATGGAAGATGCCATCAAATAGACATATCCGATTTTGTTTACTTCTGTACATACACATCCTATTGATACATAGAACATCAAGGATGATGTTCCTTTAAGGGGGAGGTAATTGTAACACCTTGTTTCCCCTAGTCTGTAAAAATAACTATATTGGCCAAGCACTATGGAAAACTCAAAGAGGTGAATGTTTGATATGACGGACCTTTGTATAAAAGGTCGATGAATGTAAATAATGTTATGAATATGTGTTGCATGATTGATGAGAGGGGGATGTGCTGAAAGAGACCACAATGGCTAATGAAAGGTGGTGGAAGGCACTTGGAATGGTGGTGTTAACTTCCACCGAACCAATTTGGTATTGGTCTTTACTGGCTCAAAGACCAAAGTTGCTCTCTGATCTTGGAATGAATTACCGACTAGGATGGTAGGTGGGGAGGCTAATCATGAGTTAATGAGGGGATGGGGGTGAACCGCCCATCTGTAGAAGCCCTCAGAAATAACCACGGATGGGGAATTCGCGCCACATGCAATCTTGCAGAACAAGGCAAGAAAGGAAGTGTGGGGACAGAGGGGATACACGACGGGGATCGCATAAAAAAATATGAAAGAAACTCTGGAGAGATAGGGAGGGAGTCCTGAACAATGGAGAAGGAGAGAAAAACCTTCGTTCTGGACTTCCGTGGAGCTGGAAATAGGAGACTAAATCTACAAGCATCATGGTCTAGCTCAGGGGTGGCTAGTAATAAATCAGTTTGGATTCACTGAGACTACGGTTGGGTGGAAACGAGCACCCCTCTTAGCAATCACATCACACCGGGTGTTTTCTAATAAGTTTTTATATATTGTATCTTGAATTGAATACCCTAGAACGCATGCTCATTGTTTGTACACTCACAAATGGTTTCTGTATAGAAGTGTTTACCTGGTGTTTTGATAAAAAATAGTGGATGCATGCTTATACTTGTATGACCATAATCGGTTTATATATATAGAATGAACAAGTTCAGATTACGAGTCCGTTCCCTAGAGATTTGTCCCATCTACTTGACTCACGTTATGCCCTGGTTTGATTTCCTCGAAGGCACCTCCTCCCGGGAAAACTAAGGGCAAGTTCCCTTGTATTCACCAGTCGCGAAATCCCGATAGGTGAAACCCAGAAATGGTCTAGCGTGAATAGGTTTTGGTGTTTCGGCGTTTTGGCACCCAGGAAAACCAAGGGCAAGTTCCCTTGTGTTCACCAGTCGCGAAATCCTGATAGGTGAAACCCCAAAATGGTCTAGTGTGAATAGGTTTTGGTGTTTCGGCGTTTCGGCACCCAGGAAAACCAAGGGCAAGTTCCCTTGTGTTCACCAGTCATGAAATCCAAATAGGTGAAACCCCAAAATGGTCTAGCGTGAATAGGTTTTGGTGTTTTGGCGTTTCGGCACCCGAGAAACCCAAGGGAAAGTTCTCTTCTATTCGCCAGTCACGAAATCCCGATAGGTGAAACCCTGAAATGGTCTAGCGTGAATAGGTTTTGGTGTTTCGGCATTGCGGCACTCGGGATACCCAAGGGCAAGTTCCCTTGTATTCGCCAGTCGCAAAATCCCGAAATGGTCTAGCGTGAATAGGTTTTGGTGTTTCGGCACCCGGGACACCCAAGGGCAAGTTCCCTTGTATTCGCTAGTCGCGAAATCCCAATATGTGAAACCCCGAAATGGTCTAGCATGAATAGATTTTTATGTTTCAGCATTTTGATACTCAGGAAACCCAAGGGCAAGACCCCTTGTCTTCGCCAGTCGCAAAATCTCGGTACGCGAAACACTAATGCGCTCTGTGAATGAGCCCTAGGTCACCAGATAGGGTCTTGTGGTAGGAAGAAGGAGTCCCGAAAGAATATGGATTGCCCATTTGTAGGGACGTGAGGAAAAAATCTAAGGCCACCGGGGTCCTGGACATCAAAGGAATGGGAGTGAAGGCCTCACCAGAAATCCCGAAAGGTAGGGTGTCGGGATTTAATTCGGGTCATTGATCAAGTTGACGATCTAGACCATAGATCTGGAGGATACCAGGCTTTCAGGTTCTGGGGATTTTAAAGGGGAAGGAGGAACGCTTGCATCATGATTTCCCGAATTGCAAAATGCCGAAATCATTTAGAGAAACAACGCCAGGTCATAGGACCGGTCGTATGAAAAATGATCCAAGGGAGGAGCTAAGGATCTGTTAGACCCTTTCGGGTTTTGACATTTCAAAAGACAGAGAATGGAGGAACGCTTGCATTGCGATTCCCCAAATCGTGAAAGCCAGAAGAGCCTTTTTGGTAGGGCCTGTGGTCATAGCCAACGATCACATGGGGGAGCATAAGGGAAGGGAGGGTCTGTGCTAGGCCCCTTAGAAATTTAGGGATTTTTTCCCTCGAGAAAAAGGCGAAAATCTTAGTTTTTGTAGTGGGTGTGTGACATTTGGCCATCAGGTCTTCACGACCTCCAATAATTCAAAAACTCTCGAAACCATAGATCATGTGATGTGTGCCCATTTCGGTATTTCGGCATTCGAGACTTCGTGATGTTGGAGTTTTTATTTTTTTGCTTACCATGCAAAAATCCCGAAATAGAAATTCTCGGAGTGACGTATCATAGTGACGTTACTTAGGATGACGTGTCATGTGCTGGTCAAACTACGATCTCTGAAATTCAAGATAAGGGTGTTGACTCCTCTTCCAAGGCTCATTCACATGTGACCTCGAGTTATAACCAAAGGCTCACCTCCTGGGTTCTTCGCAGTTTCGCGTTTTGGTATGTTGAGAGACATGTTGATCTCCGAATTAGGAACCACCATGCTTGTGAAAATTGATCCATGGTGCCTGTGAAAACTGACCAACAAACTCCCCCTTTGGAATTATTTAAAGTTTGACATCAATGACAAAACCAAGTCCTATGCAAACTATGCAAACTGCCCTGCTATGCAAACTGTGCAAACTGCAAGCTATGCCAACAAACTCCCCCTTTGGCATTGATGAAAAAATTTAAATCTGTTCTCCCCCTTTTGACATATATGGCAAAGGAATCAACCATACTCCCCCTGAGAAAAGAAAATCACTTGCAAAGATGTATCATTTCAACAACAACTACCCCTATCAATAATAGTCGATAAACCTGTGCAGTCTGATTTTATAATGAAGCCCGTGCAATCTTTGAGAATGAAATGAAATTACAGAGGGTAAACCCCAAACTGATCCCTGAGACATAACCTGCTCTCTTAGAAAATGAAATTTAATGGGAATGTGCTTTGTTTTGGAATGCATAACAGGAATTTTAGAAATAATAATTTCACTAGTATTATCACAGAAGATAGGTATAGGTTCATTATAATGAATATGTATATCTTCCAACATCTGTTTCATCCATAGAAATTCAGTGCAACAAGTTGTATCTACAATGTATTCTTCTTCAGCAGTAGACAGAGACACTGCTGATTATTTTTTACTTGACCAACTTACAAGACGTCCTCCAAGAAAAAATGTTGCTCCACTAGTACTCTTCCTGTCATCAACACAACTTTCCCAATCAGCATCAGTGAAAGCATATAAATCAAGTTGATTACTTGTAGGATACCATAAACCATACTCTGTTGTCCCCTTAAGATATCTAAAAATTATTTTGACTGCAAGTAGATGAGAAGTTTTTGGTGAAGACTGAAACCTGCCAACTTGACAAACTGTATGCATAATATCAGGTATTGTAGCTGTAGCATAAAAAAGACTACCAATCATAGATATGTATACTTTCTGATCAACATCTTTAGTATCATCAAACTTATTTAGTTTACAACCAGTAACCATGGGAGTGCCAATTGGTTTAGAATCTTCCATCTGAAATTTATTAAGCATTTCATTGATATACTTGGTTTGAGAAATGAAAATACCTTTATCAGATTGAGTAATTTGCAAGCCTAAGAAAAACTTCATTTCTCCTAGCATGGACATCTCAAACTCTTTCTTCATACTTTCAGCAAATTGTTTACTAAGCCTATTATCATCACTACCAAAAATGATATCATCTACATATACCTCAACAATGATCAGGCTATCATTTTCTTCTTTAATATATATATTACTATCAGTGTTACCTTTCCTGAATCCTTGATGCCTCAAGTAATTTTCAAGTATGGAATACCAAGCCCTTAGTGCTTGCTTCAGGCCATAAAATGCCTTTTTCAACTTGTAAACATATTGTTCTGCTTCTTGTACTTGAAAACCATCTGGTTGTTCCATATATACTTCTTCCTCTAAATCACCATTCAAAAATGCAGACTTTACATCCATTTGGTAAACTTTAATGTGTTTAGAACTGGCATAAGCTAGAATCAGTCTAATGGATTCCATTCTTGCAATAGGAGTAAAAGTTTATCCAAAATCTATTCCTTCTACCTATGCATACCCTTTACAAACCAATCTAGCCTTGTTTCTATTTATTTTACCTGCTTCTTCCATCTTATTTTTGAAAACCCATTTAGCCCCTATGACATTCTTATTGAAAGGTCTAGGAACCAATTCCCATGTCTTATTCTTTTCTATTTGACTAAGTTCTTCATTCATTGCTTTCATCCAGTACTCATCTTTAATTGCTTCTTCAATATTTTTGGGTTCAATCAGAGAAAGTAAAGATACCTATTCATGAGTTGAGGTGGATTCTTTCCTTCTGCTTCTTGTTCCAACACCTGCATTTATGTCACCAATTATCTGTTCTTCAGGGTGATTTTTTCTGTATTATCTTGCTTGGAGTCTTTGATGGAGTCATGCTTTTGGATGGAGTTGTGCCCTATGTCAAAGTAGGAATTAATTGTTCACTATCAATAGCCTTAGTTTCTTCTGTTTCACTTACTTCATCATTCATTTTATGATTGTCATCTATCTCATATATTTGATGATTCTTTCGTTTAGATTTAGACTTCAAAAACAAGGACTCATCAAATTTCACATCCATGGCTTCAACTATTTTTTTCAATATGAAGTTGTAACATTTATAAGATTTACTTGAACAAGAATACCCAACTAACATACCTTCATCTGTTCTAGATTCCAACTTACCCAAATGCTTATCAACTCTTTTGATATAACATTTACTGCAAAAAATTCTGAAATGTTTAACACTAGCTGGTTTGCCTTTCCATAACTGATAGGGTGTATTAAAATGATTGTTTCTCAGCAAGCTTCTATTCAAAATTTGAACAGAAGTATGAACAACTTGAGGCCATAGTATATTATTTAGTTTAGATTCATTGAGCATAGTTCTATCCATCTCCATAAAAACCCTATTTTTTCTTTCAACCACTCCATTTTGTTGAGGTGTTTCAATAACAAAGAAATGTATTCTTATCCCATTTTCATCACAATATCTGTTGAATTCTTTAGACACAAACTCCCCTCCATTATCTGATCTTAAACATTTTTTTTTTCATGTCACATTCATTTTCAGTTGACTCCTTGAAGGTTTGAAAACAACTAAAAGTTTCATATTTCTTTTTCAATAAAAGCATCCATGTCATTCTAGTAAAGTCATCCACAAATAGTAGAAAATATCTTTCTCCTTTTAACCCTACTGTTCTCATAGGCCCATAGACATCAGCATGTACTATTTCCAATGGTTTAGTTGTTGAATGTTCCTTGATTTTGAATTTAACTCTAGTTTGCTTACCATGTTGACATTGCTTGCAGATAGAACTTGAAAGATTCTTTATGACAGGTAAATCTCTTATTGCTTCCTTTTTATTCAACTGAATCAGATTTTCAAAGTTAATGTGTCCAAGTCTTTTGTGCCACAACCAACTTTCATCTTCACTCCCAAGATAACATTTTTCTTTTTCTTCATCTAGTATGTAAATGTTGCTTGAAGTTCTTGTGACTATTCCAACTAGTTTATTTGATTTTATATCCCTGATTTGACATCATTTTGAATCAAAAATCATAAAGAGACCTTTATCATAGGTTTGAATTACACTCAATAAGTTATGTTTCATTTCCTCAACCAACAAGACATTTTCAGCCATGATTTTCTTGTTGTTTAGACATACAATTCCTCTTCCAACTATCCTAGCTAATTGATCATTTCCAAAAGTGACTGTACCTTCTTTTCCTTCATCTAGTTCAACAAAGAGTTTTTTTCTACCTGTCATATGCTTTGAAAATCCACTATCCACAACCCATTTGACTTTATGTTCTTCTTGTAGAGCTATAGTGCATTTTTCAGTGTTCAGATTTTCACTTTTCTTTTTCTAATATTTGGTTTTCAGATCTATGTAAGTGGGTTCATTAAATTTATGAAAACTCATGGGACAATTTCTTGACACATGCCCAAAGTTGTTACACTTGTAACATTCAGTCTCATATCTTAAGGTGTCAAATATGTTGTAAGAGTAGCTTATATTGTTTTGACTAGTTTTACCATGTCCTCTTCCATATTCAAAATTAGACCTTTCATGACTGTTATGTGCATTTATCTTTCTTGAAAAACTATTAAAAAATGAAGCCTTATGTTCATGCTTATAACAAAAGAAACAGTGGCCTTCAAACATGTTTTGAGGTCTGCCATAACTTCTTCTATGCATTGTTGAACCCTAATTTTCTTCTTTCCTTCTGATTCCATCTTCTTGCTAGTAATTTTCTCATGATTATCCTCTGTACCTTCTTTCTCAACACTTGAACTAGAACATCCATTAGTTACTGCAGATTTATAACCAATTCCAGTCTTATCATATGTTGATCTTTGACTACTAATAATTTGATCTAACACTTGAGAACTATGATTCATGTTATTTTCTTGTACTTTCTTTCTTAATGAGACTACTTCAATTTTTAAACCTTCATTTTCCTTATCCTTTTCTGCAATCATTTTAGTTAGAGCTTCTTTAGTCACTCTAGCTTATTCTATTTTAAGTTTTAAGTCAATTACCATGATTTCAGTGCTCTCAATCAAACCATTTGATTTCTGTAATTCAAATTCTAGATTCTCAATTTCTCTTTTAAAATGTTTGCATTCCCTTCTCACTTTTCTTAATTCACCTAAAGCACTTACCAGATCAACTTCTATATCAACTTCACCTTCTTCTTCTTCACTAGAATGATCATATTGTTTTTCCATAGCCATAAAAGTTGTATTTCTGAATTTTCATCACTCTCACCAAATTCTGAAATATCACTGTCATCTTTTATACACAGGCTTTTCTTTTTGTTAGTTTTTCTTTGAAAAAACTTCTTATGTCTATTCTTGAATTCCTTAGGTTTTCTATCACTGTCTTATTCATTATCAATATGCTTATTGTAAGGACACTTAGATGCAAAATGTCCTATTCTACCACAACCAAAGAATTTCAGAGGAAGCTTACCTTTATACTTGCCAGTACCTCTTTTCAGATTTTTAACAAAATTTGTTTCTTCCACATCACCTTCTGACTCCTCTTGACTGTTGATTTCTGCTTCAACCTTTTTCTTATCTTTCTTTGCTACCTTCAAAGCTACTTCTTTCCTGAAATAATTCTCACCATAGGTTCTCATTTCATATGTTGTTAGTATTCCATGTAATTCATCCATTTCTAAAGTATCAAGATCTGTTCTTTCTTCTAATGCAGATATTTTTGAATCAAATCTTGCAGGAAGTGATCTAAGTACCTTTTGTAGAATAGTATTATTATTAACTATTTCTCCTAGACCTCTCATGGTATTAACAAATTCATCAATATGAAGAAAGTAGGTAGCTATATCTTCAGATTCTTCCATTTTCAGGATTTCAAATTGACTTCTATATGATTGTAGCTTAACACTCTTTACCTTAATGTCTCCTTCATACACGTTTTTCAATTTATCCCATATTTTTTTTGCTGATGCACAATTCATAACTTTTACAAATTCTAACCCTGCTAGACCTCCTAGTATTGCATACATAGATTTGGAATTACTCTCATAGAGTATCTTACTTGTAGCATCTATTGAAATGGTTGTTGGGACTTTATATTCATTTAGTACAACCTGCCAGATATCTACTTCTTGAGTTTGTAAAAACAACTTCATCCTGATACTCCAAAAAGCATAATTATGACCATCAAATAAAGTCAATCCATGTTTTGTAAATTCTGACTTCTTATCCATTATGAATGATAAAAGAATTCCAGTGGTTAAACTGATATCTTGAAGTAACCTTC
>ML795155.1:145175-156974 GCA_009831015.1 Picea engelmannii
TGTGAATCAGTTGTATAAAATTTCTTTTATTTTATAAGAATATTACTTATTAATCAATAAATCATGCCTTGAACATTTAAATTGCAGTAATACATTTAACCAATAAATATACAATCACATAAATGAAACAATGACACAATGATTTTTCATGAGGAAACCCAAAAGGGAAAATTCTCTTCTTATGAATGAAAGGCAAGATCCAACTCCTCTTTACATTCTTATTTTATCTGAGCTACAACCCAGATGAGGCTGCTACCTCTGTTTCTTCATCACTAACTGAATGGAAGATACAACTCCCAGATGTACAAGAACCAACTTGTACATGAGACTTTTACAGTCTCCCCTTTCTCCTCCCTACCATCCTGAAATCCTTCTCTGTCACTAAGAATCTGCAAACCAACTCTTATCTTCTCTTTCAAAGATTAAGCATTAAATTTTCTCCTCAAATTTTACAGAGCCATCTTTCTTCCATAATCCTCTGGCCCCATCTTTTCACCTCACTGTCCCTGTATAATTTTATTTCATATTTATCTTCATTTACAGAAATGAATTTTACTTTAGAGATACGGCTGTACCATTAATTCCATATGCACCTACATTCATCTCACCAAATTTCACTTATTTCTACCTTGTACATTCAGAGTGTACACTCGAACCCTTAGGCTTTGAAGATTTAGTTACAATAACTGAATAACTATCTTACAATGATTATTATTGGCCAAGGCATCTAGAAGAACAACAACCACACGATCAATTTAAGTATTTAATCCACACCGTTTGATGTAGAAGATGGGTCTCATGCTTGCTCCATATGCCCATTGGTTGTGACCACGTGCCTTTACCAAAAGGCGCTTTTGCAATTCACATATCGGCAATCCTGAGGTGAAGACATTTCATCTCTTCATGTTGTGATCTTTGAAAAGGAGCTTTAACTTGGTGCTAGCTCCTCCTTCTCACATGACCAATGGTGGTGACTACAACCTATACAAAAAGGTATTTCGGCATTTTTCATTTTAACGTTTCAACATTTCAACATTTTTGTGATGAAGTGTTTCAACACTCTAAGTCGTGATCCCCGAAATGATCCGATGACTTCACATTTGATCTGGTGGAAATAGATCAGATGATTCTCGTTAACTTCTCAAGGACATATCAAAGGTCATATACAACTCTTATATTACCCCTCCAATGCTTAATCCAATGGACATGACTTAATCATTCATCGAGATAGATGGTTTTTGGGTTTTTGGTACTTTGTCCATCATGTCTTCATGACCTCCAATAATTCAAAAACTCCTGAAACCGTAGATCATGTGACATGTGTCCCTTTCGGTATTTCGACATTTGGGACTTCGTGATGTTGGATTTTTTTTTTTTTTTGCTTACCATGCAAAAATCCTGAAATAGAAATTCCCGGAGTGACGTATCATAGTGACGTTACTTAGGATGGTGTTTCATGTGTTGGTCAATCTCCGATATCTGAAATTCAAGATAAGGGTGCTAACTCCTCTTCAAAGGCTCATTTCACATGTGACCTCGATTTATAACCAAAGGCTCACCTCCTGGGTTATTCACAGTTTTGCGTTTCGGTATGTCGAGAGACATGATGATCTCCAAATTAGGAACCATCGTGCCTATGAAAAGTGATCCACGGTGCCTGTGCAAACTGACCAACAAACTTTCCCTTTGGCATTATTTAAAGTTTGACATTAATGACAAAACCAAGTCCTGTGCAAACTGTACAAACTGCCCTGCTATGAAAACTGTGCAAACTGCCTTGTGAAAACTGCAAGCCTTGCCAATAGTGGTAATGGTATTCAAGAAAGATAGCTCATGGAGTATGTGTCCAGATTATAGAGAGATCAACAAGATCACTATTAAAGATAAGTTTCCCATTCCCATCATTGATGAATTGTTGGATGAACTACATGGAGCAATCTATTTCACAAAATTGGATCTTTGTTCAGGGTATCATCATATTAGAATGAAGGAAGAAAATATCCCAAAAACAACATTCCAAACTCACGAAGGCCATTATGAATTTTTGTTCATGGGTTTTGGCCTTACAAATGCACCTTCCACATTCCAAGGGTTGATGAATTCCATTTTCAAGCCCTTCCTTCAAAAATTTGTGTTAGTATTTTTTGATGATATACTAATCTATAGGAAGTGTTGGGAGGATCATGTGTGACATGTTGACAAGGTGCTACAACTACTAAAGGAGAAACAACTATATGACAAACCATACAAATGTTTCTTTGGAGTGAAGGAGGTAGAGTATTTGGGTCATATTGTATCTTGTGAAGGTGTCAAGGTAGAGCCTAAAAATATTAAGGCCATGATGGACTAGCCGATTCCCAAAACATTGAAGAATCTTAGAGGATTTTTGGGTTTGACAGGTTACTACCGCAAGTTTGTTCGGCACTATGGAAGAATAACAACACCTTTAACAACACTAACTAATAAGGATGCATTTTCATGGACTCGAGAGGCAACTAAAGCTTTTGAACAAATTAAAGAGGTGATGTGCAAAGCTCTTGTCTTGATCACTCCAGACTTCACAAAAACCTTTATTGTGGAATGTGATGCCTCAGGAAATGGAATTGGTGTTGTCCTAATGCAAGAAGGAAGGCCCCTGGATTTTGAAAGTTGACCACTCAAGGGAAAGGACTTACACAAGCCCATTTATGAGAAGGAAATGATGGAAATAATACATGCATTGAAGAAATGGAGTCCTTACCTAATAGGTAGGTACTTCAAGGTCAAAACATATCATTATAATCTTAAATACTTCTTGGAACAAAGACTATCTTCAGAATAACAACAAAAATGGGTAACCAAGATATTGGGTTATGATTTTGAAATCGTCTATAAAAAGGGAAAACAAAATGTTGTGGCCGATGCACTCTCAAGAAAGGATGAATATGTTGAGGCCTTTATCTATGCTATATCGATCATCCAACCCAATTGGATAATAGAAGCAAAGGATGAATGGAAGAATGATGAAAAAGTGTGGAATCTCATTCAAAGGTTGCAGCAGGATTCTAGTGCATCAGACAGATTTACATGGAAAAATTATTCACTATGGTACAAAGATCACTTATATTTATGTAAGAACTCCCAACTCAAACAAAAGGTACTATTGGAATTACAAACCTCTCCAGTAGGAGGGCACTCAGGATTTTTGAAAACCTACCATAGAGTCAAGAAGGATTTTTTTTGGGATGGCCTTAAAACTGATGTTCAAAGGTTTGTGGAAGAATTTTTGGTTTTCCAACAAAATAAGGTGGAAAAAATTAAGACCCCGGGTCTTTTACAATAATTAGCCATCCCAAGTCAGAGCTAGGAGGAGATTTCCATGGATTTCATCACAGGGTTACCAAAGTCTGAAGGAAAGAGTGTCATCATGGTGATTGTTGATAGACTGACCAAGTACGCACACTTTTGTGCACTCTCTCATCCCTTCAAAGCTAGTATAGTTTCCACCACATTCATCGAGATAGTTCAAAGGTTACATGGCAGCCCAAAGATTATTGTAAGTGACAAAGATCCCATCTTCACTGGACATTTTTGGACATCATTATTTTCTTGTTTGGGTACTCAATTGGCTCATATCTCATCCTATCATCCTCAATCTGATGGACAAGCTAAGATAGTGAACAAATGTCTGGAAGGATACCTTCGTTGCTTTGTCTCTTATAAACAAACACAATGGTTCAAATGGTTACGCTTGGAAGAATGGTGGTATAACACTTCCTTTCATACCGCAACAAAAATGCCACCATTTATGGCACTCTATGGATACTACCCTCCTTCCATCACTTATTATCTAAATTAAAAATCTAAGTTTCAAGCAGTGGAAGATCGCATCGAGCATCAACAACAAGTTCTCCAAATCTTAAAGGACAACCTGACCATGGCACATAATCGCATGAAACAACAAGCAAATTAACGTTGTAGTGAAAGAAGTTTTGAAGTAGGGGGTTGGGTGTTTTTAATACTACAACCATACAAACAGATGTCCCTCAAGCAAGCCAAGAAGGATAATAAATTATCACCAAAATACTATGTCCCTTATAAGGTGTTGCAAAATATTGGTACTATGGCATACAAATTGGAGTTTTCTGCATCTTCACGAGTACACCCAGTTTTCCATGTTTCATTCTTAAAGAAGGTTATAGGCGACAAGATCCCAATTCAAACTATATTTCCAAAACTTGATGAGGAAGGAAAAATCATATTGGAGCCTGAAGCCATCACTGACACAAGAATTTGCGAGCTGAGGAATAGATCCATTTTAGAGTATCTCATTAAATGGAGGAAACTACCGGCTGAATATTCCACTTGGGAAGATGAGTCTTTTATACATAAGCATCCAGAGTTAATCAAGCATTGAGGAAAACACTTGTCTCGTAGGGAGGGGCATGTTAATCCCTAATATTGGCTCATTACCCCTTAATTGGGGCATATTACATTAGTAATGTTATTTTATTTATGTCGGATTTATTCCATTAGTTGTAATTATACCTCCTAGTATCATATATATACCAAGGAGACATTTTCATTTGGAATAATCTTGTACTTGAAAATTTATGTGGGGTAAAAGGAGGTTGCCCCCTCGAAGAGGCTTATTATCTGAAATTATCTATTTTTCAAGGTGTTGAGTAATTATTCTGAGGTTTTTCTATGCTATATTGATATTTGGTTCTTAACAGAACCTGGGTCAACCTAAGAAGAAGTAATAATTCAAGGATATAACTAAAAAATGGTTCTATTGTTGGCTAGAACTACAAGGGATTGAGTTGACGAGATCTGTGGAAGAAATTCACAGAGGATGAAAGTAATGTTCATGCCATGGAGTCAAACAAAGGCAAAGATCGAAAGATGGTTGAAAATGAAGGAAATTGAGTTTGTGCAGAAGGAAAACAAAAACTGTTAAGCCCTAGATAATGGATCATTACCCCTTAATTGGGGCATATTACATTAATAGTGTTGTTTTATTTATGTCGGCTTTAGTCCATTAGTTGTAATTATACCTCCTAGTCTCCTATATATACCAAGGAGACATTTTCATTTGGAATCATCTTGTGTTTGGACGTTTATGTGGGCATAAGGAGGTTGCCCCCTCAAAGAGGCTTATTATCTGAATTTATCTCTTTTTCAATGAATTGAGTACTTATTCTGAGGTTTTTATATGCTATATTGATATTTGGTTTCTAACATATGGTATCAGAGATCAAGGTCTTGGGGTTTCGTTGCTACATCGTAGACACCTTGGAATGTTCTCTATAAAATGTTTTATACAATGATTCAGAAGGAACAACTTGGAGGATATTTATTAGACGGATCAAGGTATGTTGGGTTAAAATTTCATCTCCTAAGGCCTTATACTTTCATACATACAACCTTTGTAAGATAGGGTTCTGGAATCAACTTGAGTTGAGCTGTTGCATAATTTTCACTATAAAATGTTTTCTGTAATGTTTCAGACCTTGAAATCTGGAGGCTATTCACATAAATTAGTAAGGTATTTGTGGTAACAATTTTCGCTTCTGGGTCATCTTAAATTTGTAGATACACTCTATGGAAGACAGGGTATCTGACTAGTCCTATTCACTAGTCTCAAGAAGGTGTTCCAGGTAAAACAATCATAAATATTTCCCAGATTATCCAAATTGAGTGATACCAATTGCAATGGATATTGAACATACCGTAGTAGTTATGGTATGAGTTTCAAAATTTATATCAATTATTTTGTGCAGGGAACGCTATACCAATGCGATCTCCTGGAAAGGCCAAAAATCAACAAGTTGTGGGGAAGTTACCGTAAATTACACTTGTCACATCCAATTTTTATCAGACATGTGGCATTGCAGAGAATAAATATCATAGACCTACAAAAAAATAAAATTTCATACTCAGAAGGGCCGAAATTTTGGAGATACAATAAAAGGAAGATTGTCTAGCAGAACCACCTCAAAATCAAGGTTTAAAGTGATACTTGGCCAACATGCCACCAAAAAAGGGAACTTCTACACCAAATAATCCTCCAGACAATCCTACTTGGACTCTTGATGAAGGTGAAGAAATGTGTAGGGACACAAATGATTTACAAAAGAAGACAGTAACAAAATATGAACTACAAGAGATGATGGATTCAACGGAAGCTAAGTTTGAGGCAATAAATACTAATATGGATGGTTTAAAAGGGGATATCATGGAAGGATTGAAAAATTTCCTAATAGAGAGGACACCTAAAAGTGAAAATGTATCCCATGAAATTCATGATGAGAACACAAGGAAGGTGAATCAAGAATGGAGAAACTCCAACTTTGGGTTGAAGACCAACCACGTTCCTAAGATCTATATGAGGAATTTTGATGGCAAGGACCCAATCACATGGATACTTCATATGGAGCAATTCTTTGAGCTACATAATGTGCCACATACACAAAAGGTACAAATTGCTTCTCTATATTTAGAACCCAATCAATTTGTATGGTATCAATGGCTTTGTTCTCACAAATCACTCATCACTTGGACAATTTTCACAGAACAAATGATAGCACACTATGAGGATAAAAGGAGCAATACCTTCTTTAGCCAATTGATAAATCTCAAGCAAAAGGGTTCATTTAGATAGCACATTGAGAACTTCCAAAGATTTAATATAAAGGTAAAAAATATTCCAAATGAGCACTTGATTGATGTATTCATAGGAACCTTAAAGGATAACATTGAACATGAGGTTCTCCTTTGGGAACCCAAATCATTGGAGAATGCATTTAGGGTGGAAATAAATGTTGAAAGTAAAACTATGGCTATGACTACTAGAAGGACCAATCCTAACATCTATAGAGAGAATAATGCTCCTTCTTCTAAAACACCTCAACCTAAAAGGTTGACACCTCAAATATTGGAGGAAAGAAAAGAAAAAGGTTTATGCTTTAATTGTGACAACAAGTACAGTAAGGGACATAAGTGTGGTGAGAAGAAATTATTCTACATGGATTGTGAAGAGGAAGAAGAACAAGAACAAGAACAAGAACAAGAACCATCTCAATATGAAAAAGTAGAAGCAATTTCGTCTGAAGAGTTGACTCCCATGATATCGTGTAATGCATTGGATGGAATTAGCACTCCTCAAACCCTCAATATCGAAGGATATATAAAAAAGAAAAAAGGTAATAGTCCTAATTGATTTTGGCAGTACACATAATTTCATTCATTATAAATTAGCCAAAGATCACAATTTGTTTGTATATCCAGTGATAGAGTTTCAAGTAATGATTGTAGATGGAGGAACTATCAATTTCTCAGGAAAATGCAATAAGATTAATCTTACTATGGGTGAATATGTAATGAATAGTCCAATTATTTCTATACCCATGGGTGGTGTTGATGTTGTACTAGGAATCCAATGGTTACAATCATTAGGAATAATGGCTTTTAATTTTCAAGAACTTTTCATGAAATTTTCATTTGAAGGAAAAGAAATTGAGTTGAGGTATCACAGGGAAACCCAGTAAGGTGATGAGATCTAATGGCATGAAAAAATTATTGAAAAAGGGGCATCAAGGTGTTATTGCACAAATATGCTCACTAGATGTTCAAACATCTAAGCCATCTATTCCTCAAGATCTCCAAGGGATCATTGATAAGAATTCCAAATTATTTGAAGATATTCCCAAAAGTCTTCCACCCACTCAAAATCATGATAATGATATTCACCTAATTCTTGGGAGTGTTCCTCCTAACATTAGGCAATATAGATACCCTTATGCCCAGAAGAGTGAAATTGAGCACATGGTTGAAGAAATGTTTGAGGCTGGAATTATTATACCTAGCCAAAGTTCTTACTCTGCACCAATGGTAATGGTATTCAAGAAAGATGGCTCATGGCATATGTGTCCAGATTATAGAGAGCTCAACAAGATCACTCTTAAATATAAGTTTCCCATTCCTGTCATTGATCAATTGTTAGATGAACTACATGGAGCAATCTATTTCACAAAGTTGGATCTTCGTTCAGGGTATCATCAGATTAGAATGAAGGAAGAAAATATCCCAAAAAAAACATTCCAAACTCATGAAGGACATTATGAATTTTTGGTCATGCCTTTTGGCCTTACAAATGCACCTTCCACATTCCAAGGGTTGATGAATTCCATTTTCAATCCCTTCCTTCAAAAAATTGTGTTAGTATTTTTTGATGATATACTAATCTATAGCAAGTCTTAGGAGGATCATGTGTAACATGTTGACAAGGTGCTACAACTACTAAAGGAGAAACAACTATATGCCAAATCATCCAAATGTTTCTTTGGAGTGAAGGAGGTAGAGTATTTGGGTCATATTGTATCTCATGAAGGTGTTAAGGTAGACTCTAAAAAAATTAAGGCCATGATGGAATGGCCAATTCCCAAAACATTGAAGAATCTTAGACGATTTTTGGGTTTGACAGGTTACTACCTCAAGTTTGTTCGACACTATGGAATAATAAAAACACCTTTAACAACACTAAACAAGAAGGATGCATTTTCATGGACTCCATAGGCAACTAAATATTTTGAACAACTTAAAGAGGTGATGTGAAAAGATCTTGTCTTGACCACTTCAGACTTAAAAAAAACCTTTATTATGGAATGTGATGCCTCATGAAATGGAATTGGTGCTATCCTAATGCAAGAAGGAAGGCCCCTGGCTTTTGAAAGTCGACCAATCAAGGGAAAGGACTTACATAAACCCATTTATGAGAAGGAAATGATGGAAATACTACATGCATGAAGAAATGACGTCCTTACCTAATAGGTAGGAACTTCAAGGTCAAAATAGATCATGATAGTCTTAAATAATTCTTGGAACAAAGACTATCTTCAGAAGAACAACAAAAATGAGTAACCAAGATATTGGGTTATGATTTTTAAATCGTCTATAAAAAAGGGAAGCAAAATGTTGTGGTAGATGCACTCTCAATAAAGAATGGAGATGTTGAGGCTTTTCTCTGTGCTATCTCAATCATCCAACCCGATTAGATAACGGAAGCAAGGGATGAATGGAAAAATGACGAAAAAGTGTGGACTCTCATACAAAGGTTATAGCAAGATTTCAGTGCATTAGGTACATTTACATGGAAAAAATGATTCATTATGGTACAAAGATCGCTTATATTTATGTAAGAACTCCCAATTCAAACAAAAGGTACTATTGGAATTGCACACATCTCCAGTAGGAGGGCACTCAAGATTTTTGAAAACCTTCCATAGGGTCAAGAAGGAATGTTTTTGGGATGGCCTTAAAATTGATGTTCAAAGGTTTGTGGCAGAATGTTTGGTTTTCCAACAAAATAAGGTGGAAACAATTAAGACCCCAAGTCTTTTACAACCATTAGCCATCCCAAGTAAGTGCTAGGAGGAGGTTTCCAAGGATTTCATCATAGGTTTACCGAAATATTAAGGAAAGAGTGTCATCAAGGTGATTATTGATAGACTGACCAAGTACACACACTTTTGTGCACACTCTCATCCCTTCAAAGACAGTACAGTTGCCACCAAATTCATGGAGATAGTTCAAAAGCTACATGGTGTTGGTCACTATAATTGCTTAATTGATTTAAACAACCAAGTGATACATAAATTATCAACCCAGGGAAGTATTTTATTTCAAAGATAACCACGCACTATATATGCTCAATTCCAAAAGAAACTTAGTGTTGTAGTAAAGAAACTTATACGAATCACACTTGCTTAAATAAACTGAAGTTCTGAATTAAATCACAGGAAAGCAGCTTCCCTATTGCAGATATTTAAATATTAATCTAAGAATCCTGGATTACATTATAATAACACTTGCAATGGGAAAGAACAACTATTCTGCAATCAGAGAACATGACCCTTACTCTCAAACAAAGACTTCAATGTTAACACTCTTTTATGAAAACAGTAAGCAGAAAACAATTAACTCTATCTAACAGAGAACAAAGCTGTCTAGTTCCTTCCTTTCTAAGCAGGATCCTTGAGCCCTATTTCTGTTTAGCACACTTGTGAAATTAAAGTTTACAGAGGGCAGGATGGTCTGATCCCTTCCTTTCTGAGCAGGAACCCTTCACCCAACCCCTGGCTAGCACACTTGCAGAATTAAATGAGATCTATAGAAGATAAGGTGTTTTGGCTCCTTCCTGTCTGAGCAGGAACCTTTAACCCAATCCCTGGCTAGCACACTTGCAGAATTAAATGAGATCTACAAAAGATAAGGTGTTTTGGCTCCTTCCTGTTTGAGCAGGAACCTTTAACCCAATCCCTGGCTAGCACACTTGCAGAATGAAATCTACAGAAGACAAGGTGTTCTGATTCCTTCATGTCTGAGCAGGAACCTTTAACCCAATCCCTGACTAGCACGCTTGCAGGATTAAATCTACAGAAGACAAGGTGTTCTGATTCCTTCATGTCTGAGCAGGAACCTTTAACCCAATCCCTAGTTAGCACGCTTGCAGAATTAAATGAAATCTACAGAAGACAAGGTGTTCTGATTCCTTCCTGTCTGAGCAGGAACCTTTAACCCAATCTCTGGCTAGCCTCATAAAATCATCACACAAGATTGATGATAAAAAGGATTACAAATTTCATTCAATAAACTAAGACAGAGTCAGTAGTGTTTCAGCAAAGCGGAATCCATTAAAAACAGTGTTTCAGCAACAAGTAAATCAAATCATAAACATAAACTATATTAACACACTTCTAAACTAATGGGTGAATCTTGTGATGAAGGTGGGCCCTCCCTTCTCACAAGATTACCCTGAGACGAAAAGATTAGAGACGGATGCTCAAAACAATTTTCTATTCATCTGTCGAAATGTCATGTTACAGTCTGAGAAAAAATAGAGTGCGTCCCTCTCTCTGAAGCCTTTCAATACATAAAAACTTGGATCCCTCGAATGATGATTTCCTCTTATTTAAAGAGGAAATCCCTTCGATACAATTGATCAAAAATTACAGTGTGTATATGAGTCCTATCTTTAGCCAGATCTTTTTTCTAATTCAGAACAGGATGTCCTAATCTTATGTAACATAAATGTTATTACAGAAGCTGACAGAGGTATTGCTGTTACGGCTGGTGTAACAGCTTCTTCTCGTTGTTGCTGATGCTGTTTCAACATCGCAATTCGCGGGCTTTTTCAGCCATGTGAATTGCGCTCTGACTGTGTTGACCGCTGACTGTAACGGCTTGTGTTTCAGCATCGTCGGTTCTGGCGGTTTCCTCTGTGTTTCAACATCTGCAGCTCTGGTTTGTGTAACAGCTCTGTGTTTCAGCATTTGCGACCTCGAACTGTATGACAGCTTCATGTTTCAACATCAGTGGCCTCAAACTGTATGGTAGCTCTGTGTTTCAGCAACTGCGACCTCAGACTGTATGACAGCGTCGTGTTTCAGCAATTGCGACCTCGGGCTGTATAGCAGTTCTGTGTTTCAGCAAAAATGACCTTGGACCATTCTGAGTTTCAACAATAGGCTTCAAGTGCTAATCTGCAGTTTTAAACACTTATGCATTTCTAATCAATGGTTAAGAACAAGAGTGATGTAAAATATTATGCAAAACAAATTAAACGTATAGTAATGAGAAGGGACGTTGTATACCTTTGGGATGGTCAGATAAAGTAATAGTATGAGTCTAAATATGGATGATCAAGAGTATAATAGTGGCAAAAAGTATAGGCAAAAAGGTACATTGTGTGGTCCTAACATCCCCCCCAACTCAAGGTGTTGCATGTCCTCAGGCAACTCACTCTGAATCAGAGTCTTG